>JAXGGA010012783.1:0-37521 GCA_038373865.1 Uloborus plumipes | reverse complement strand
TTGAACGAAAAATTGTTCAAATCGGAAATGTAAATACGGGAATGAAGTATCCTTGATAAGATCTTTCGAACAAAAAAAAGTTTGTTCAAATCGGATTCTTCACTCAAAAGTTAGCATCGCGGGACAGTTTGTTTGAACGGTTCAAAGTTGAACCAAAAATTGTTCAAATCGAAAAATCAAATATGGGAATGAGCTGTACTCGCCGAGATCTTTCGAACAAAAAAAAAGTTTATTCCATTCGAACGGTTCACTCAAAAGTTATTAGGTGGAGAAAGGTTGCTTAAACGGTTCAATGTTGAACCAAAAATGTTCAAATTGAAAATTTAAATACGGTAATAAAGTATCCTTGCCAAGATGCTTCGAACAAAAAAAGTTTGTTTAAATCGGACTGTTCATTCAAAATTTATTAGGGGTGACAGCTTATTTGAACGGTTCAATGTTGAACGAAAAATTGTTCAAATCGAAAATATAGATACGGGAATGAAGTATCCTTGAAAAGATCTTTTGAACAAAAAAAAAGTTTGTTCAAATCGGACTGTTCACTCAAAAGTTAGCATCGCGGGACAGGTTGTTTGAACGGCTCAAAGTTGAACCAAAAATTGTTCAAATCGAAAAATCAAATATGGGAATGAGCTGTACTCGCAGAGATCTTTCCAACAAAAAAAAGTTTGTCCAAATCGGAATGTTCATTCAAAAGTTATTAGGGGGGGACAGACAGACAGACCGACCGACCGACACACAAATTCCCCATCTCAATACCCTACTTTCAAATTTTTAATTTTTCGATATTCATTTTACCTTTTTATTCTTTTAACTTGGCGATATTTTTTGGGCTTGGCGATATTTTTTTAACTTGGCGATATTTTTGGGACTTGGCGATATCTTTTAGATGCATTAAGCTACTTTTAATACTTTTTTCGTCTTTCTTTTATTTTTAACGGGAAAGTAGGCTAAAAACGGGGAATTGAAACATTGTTTTTAAAAGTTACATCATTCGTTATGGATGTTTAACCCTACACTGCATGGTGTTGCCAATTGGTTACATGGACAATTTGTCCTCCTTATGAATAGCAGAATGTAGTCATAAGGCAACTAAATGCATAAAAAGCAAGTATTGGGTATATTTAAAGCAATTATCACCCTTTATACTCCATACATGGCAACACTGGTCTGTTACATGCTCTTAAATGAATCCATATGGATAGCTTTTAAAATCACTCAAACTACCATGTTTTGAAATTATTTCTTACAATGAAATATTTTTCTTTGTCTTTTAAAAAAATAACATGAATAAAATAAACATTTATCTTTCGTTTAAGATGCGTTTTACTTCAAAATAATGATTTGGAAAAAATCTAGGACATAATACACGTCTGTAGCCATTTGGCAACATTATGCAGTAAGCATCCAGAGAACACTTCGATTCATCTCTATAGTTCATGAAGTATGTGCTTTGTTTATGTTTCGCGCTAGCTTCTTTCTCTTTTTGGAAGGTATAATATAATCATGCGGACCCAAAAGTGGTACTTTCGGCTGTTCTACCGTTTATAAGACCTCGCAATTATCAATGCTTAGTTGATGTTCAACAGAGTAAACAAACAAAAAATCAATAGGGAAAAGCCTTCAAAACGTGCTCAATTTAGATTTCAGTTAGCACAAACGTTGTGCTTACACGGACAAGTAAAGTCATTAATAATTTTAAAATATAGTTTTGAAAAAAACTAAAAAATACGCTTTTACATTGGAATGCGCTGTGATCATCACGGGTTTCCCTCTGATTTTCAAAACTACCGTAAAATGGGGTTAATCGGAACACTTTTCAGCTTTGATTGTAAAAAAAGCAGTTAAAAGATTTTTTTTTAATTTTATTTTTTGGATAAAAACTTCGGTCTTGCTTTACTTTTGATATTCCAAGCAAAGACAAAAGATTTTGAACAATTACTATTAAAATATATAGCAAATTATGGGTGTTCCGAATCACCCCGCTGATAGGGGTCAATCGGAACACTTGTTAAAATTTTTATTTTTTTCAATTTAATCTGTAATAGGTCTCACAAACATGACTAATATTGATGGGGGAGAATAAGAACAGATAATTACTGTCAAATAAATGTATAATTTCAGTACCAGTAAACGTTTATAATTTGTGAAAATTCAAAATAATTTTGAACTTATGAAAAATGAAAAGTAATTTTAAGAAATACTTTTGAATTGAAATACAAAGATTTAACATGAATGGAAGTCACTCATGTCGTCCACAAATATGTACTTGTCCTTAAAACTAGCAATTGTGACTTGGCTTAAGTTTTTTCATAACATCTCCTGGGATGAACTCTACCTTTTCTTTAGTTTTTTGAAATTTCTGGGTTTCGGGGATTGTCCTGAAAGATTTTTTCGCTTATTCATCACTGTCTGTGTGCTGGACGTTTACTACATAAAGTCTATGTGACTTTCCCCCTTTTATTTTAAGTAAAAAGAAGTCTCCTGGAGAAAAAATCTTTTGAAATCTGCAACTTTTGTCATTCTAAGATCTAGTTGCTCACGAGAAGGGATAAACTAATAAATCCTTGTCCTTGTCTTGATTAGAAGAATTAGGGTTAGAATCTTGATTTTTCAAACAGTTTCCTTCAAATAAGTTTGAATTGGAACAACAGAACTAAGTGTTCCGATTCACCCCGCAAATTTTTTTCCTATGGCATTTTTCAGAATTCTTCACTTTTATGACACAATTTATAAAAAATGTAAATTCTAATGTGGTATTCTGTTGTTCAGATACATGTATAATTGAAACATACCACTCATAGTTTTTAAATATAAGAAGTTTTTTTCTTGCATATGAAGTTTTGCAGTCTATGAAAATGTGATGTTTTCTAGCATTCAACGTGCAGCCCTCTTTAGAAGCCAGTAGCGTTGCCAGATTGACAAAAGTAATTTTTTCCTACTTCCTATGATCTTACCTTTCTAAAAAAAATTCATGGCGAAAAATACTCAACAGTATATTTATAAAGAATTTCTTTGTACGGTCGGGAAGTTTTGTTCCGATTGACCCCACTGTTCCTATACACCCCATTTTACGGTACTGAATATCGCACTTAAGTTTACATGCACTTATAATAACATCAATATGCAATACAGTTTAGCCTTTAGTATTAAAAATAATATTAAATATATTACTTTTATATTTGCAAAGAACGTAAATTTTATCTTTTATTCAGAGTTACATACATACATACATACAAACAAACCCACATGTGAAATTAATAAAAGTGTATTAAAAAGAAACCATTAGCTGCAGATAAACTAGAGTTACAAACAAAAAAAAAAGAGAGAAAAGAAAGAAAGCTTGCGCGAGAGAGCCTCCAAAAGACATCAGATTTGACTGAATTGATCATCGGAAAGTACAAGTACACATAAAAAATAATGTAAAATGTCAAAATGTAAAGGATTACAAGAGTACAGTGCACCAAATGTTCAATTCCTCCATTTTTTTACAAAAAAGAACTAATTTCAAGACTATCATTTAAAATATTTTTTATCTGTTGAATGCATGGTGTAGCCATTTGGCAACAAAACTATTTTTAATTAGAAAGGGGTGAAAATTTAGAGTTAAATTTTTTTAAATATTTTTCCATGTTTTCTTATTACATTGACAAACACATATATTTTTTTCTACGAAAAATAAAAAATCATGCAGTGTAGGGTTAAGGCAAAAAAAAAAAAAATTAAGTGAAACGAAACTCAAGATTCAGGATGCATGATACTTAGAATAAAATATCTACTAAAAATAAAGCTGAAGGATTGTCGTTCTGTCTATCTCGCGCGTAGCGCCAAAACCGTTCGGTCGATTTTCATGCCACTTGGCACAAAATTAGTTTGTAGCATGTAGTTTTGCACCTCGAAGCGATTTTTCGAAAATTCCATTTCGTTCTTTTCTATTCGAATTCTTAGCGGAAATTCAATAAAATAGGGAAGAAATATTTCATACACATTTTCAAGTCTTATGTCATTCGAAAGCTTGAAATTTTCTGCACAAAATGAAGTTTCTTCGAAGTATCTACGATCATCAGGAGAGCTGTAACAATTGTTTTTAGAATCCCGGAATTCAAGGCTTACCTTCAGTAAAACAAGCCAAACGATTCTAAAATGCTTGAGCTCGAGAATAAAATTTGTTTGAAAATAGAGATGAAATGAATTATTTTATCAACGGAAATCAACTTTTCATGTTGTTACCATGGTTACGTGTTCATACTTATTTTTGTTTAGTTTTTTTTTTCCAGTGTTGCCAGACGTAGTATTTTTGATACTACGGTAGTATTTTTTCGGCCTAAATAAGGAGCGCAGTATTTTTCTGGCAACCCTGTTTCCAATACACTTTAATGACTTAATTAAAAGATTTGGCAGTTTTTTTTTTTTTTTTCATTTTCATAGATTTCGCATTTTAGCAATATTGATTTTGGCAACGTTTTCGTTTAGAAACAGTAGTATTTTGTAGTATTTTTTAGAGGAGGCGTAGTATTTTTCTGTCTCAATTCTCTGGCATCCCTGTCTTTTTCCCGGTGAAAATGTGCTTTGGAACCTTACTTGGCGCGTTTTCAAAAAGTCATCAACTGGCTCGTTTTTGCGTGTCTCGCGGAATTGAAAGCTCCGAGAGAAACTACGTAAAATAGTCAGGGTTACCACGCTTGGCACGCCTATCGCCCATTTAGCGAGAAAAGGGTACCTAAAGCACAAATTAACCAAATATCGTATCAATTGCGATATTGCATCGTTCTTTTTAAAGTGTTTAATTTCGGAAAATGTAGTTTTTTAAGCTAGGAAAGAAAACTTTCTTCTTCTTTTAAACTTTGGTAAGATTTCTGTTAGTTTCTGTGAGCAACAAAATTGTTCTTATTTTCTCTTTTGGCTTAATTTTTGTGCATCTCCCCTTGGGGTTGCATTCGAATGTTCCAAGGGGGTGTTTACCCCTTTTATGGAGTAAATCAGTGTTCATTTCAATGCAGACAAAAGTGGTATGAATTGGCACGACCACTTGGCGATATATCGCCAAGCTTTTGGTCGCCAAGTATTTAAAAAAATTGTTTTCTTTTTTTCTTTGGGCCCAATTGAGCGCTATTGGCGATATTTTGCGAAAAATCCACTGAATGATGTTAAAATCGGCGATATTTAGGGGATTAATCATTATGAAACATTTTTTTTTTTTTGCATTGTTTCGTGGCAAACTAGGGATATAAATGTTTGAACTGTTATCTTTCTTACTCCAAGCACTATTTTAGCACTAAAGGCATTTACTAAGAAATTTACACGTAAAAATAAGTAGCGTGGGGTCCATACCAGATTTTTATATCATACTTTGAATGAATTATAGTTGAATTACAACTAAAATAGAGCATTTTATCTGCAATATTAATTATTTTACAAATCAACTTTTAATTTTATACCACGGGCAATAAGCCGTGCGAGTACCGCTAGTAAAGTAATAAAAGTGATGCATGGTATCATTGAATAATACCATCTCAGTTTAAAATGTGCAAAGTTCTATTTCGTCCAGAGACGTTTGTAATTCAAACACTAAAATACTAGAGGAGAAAAAATTGAAAATTTCACTTCGAAAAACCAAAAACAGTCGAATATTTTTGGAAAAGAAAAATTGGCTGACTTATACAATATTTTAATTTAAAATAAATAAATAAAGGAAGATAAGATAGTCGAATGTAATCCCATCCTAATCAAAGGTTGCCTAAAATTGCGTTTTTAGAACTTCAGTTTTTGAAAAAATTTCGGAGATGAGTCCTGAACTCCATCCCTTTCCCCAACGTTATCAAAGAAAGCCGGCAATTGTACTTTTATTCAATCTCGAAAAATTTTCGAAATGCCCTCTCCTCCTATATTTAAGTTCTCTGAACTTTGAATACTTTTCACCGTTCACCTAGCGCTAGCAATGATGATCTCTACGTTTTTTAAGACTTAGATTCCAAAAAACTCGAATTGCACTTTTGGAACTTCTATTTCCCTAAAAATCACCGGGGGAGTGTTTCGAATTCCCATTCTCAATCTTAATGATACCAAAGATGACCTACGACTATAATGTTACAAGTTTAATTTGGAACATTTTATCGGAGAAAGGACCCGAACCCTTCCCCTATCTCCTTGGATTAAAGAACATGTCCCCAAATTTCTCTATAGAAATATATGATCAGATTAAGGCAAACGATTCTTTTTAAAACACTACTTCAAAGCTAAAAACACGATACGTAAGGTAACATCTTTTGCGAAAGAATTAAAAAAAAAAACATTTTTTTCGTGCATTGAATTCTACATATTTAACCTTTTCTTAAAAAGTCTCCCTGTTTTTTCATAAAATGAAATTGGAAGAGCAGAAAGTTAGCTTTTTTTTTTTGCTTATATATTTCAAAGCACAGATCAAAACAATATATTTGAGACTTTTGTGGATGAATTTTATTCAATTTAAGGGCTGAATTCAAGTGAAACACCATTGCAATCGTTTCGAGGCGATCGCAATAGACCAAAATTGCAATCGCAACTGGAAGTCGAATTACATTAGAATCGCATCTTGTAGCGATTGTAACGTTTCACTTGAATCCAAATTTGGGAATTTGAGATTGCATTGGTGAGTTGCGATCGTCCGTGTTTCACTTGAATTCGTGCCTTTAGCAGAAAGTCTTTAGACTCAGAATAATATAAGTTATTTAGCAAAATAAAAAAAATCATTTGACCTCCATTTGTTCTCCTTCATTTATCTCTGAAAATGTCTGAATCTTGCTATTTCCGTAATTTACAGGCGATGAAAAATGTATTTTTAAATAAAGTTCATTTTATTAACTTTTTATTTACTGAGGTACATCACATTAATTATCCAAAAAGATATTAATTAAATATCTAGAATTTCATTTCCACCGAATGCTACAGATGGAGTTCCTCGACCTGCATAGCTGTTGTTATCACGTGACCGGAGTTTGCCTCTCGTAATCCAAGATGGCACAGCTTGATTGGTGATGTCAATCAGTAAGCGGCCTCAAAGCTGCCCCAAGCACTATGTACCCATATTATTGTGCCAAAATTAAATTTCAAAAATAAACCGATTAATCATGGACAGCAAAGACTACGATCACATTAGGAATATGACTCTCATGTTCTTTTTGGATCGGCTGATTGACAAGGGGCAGCCTCGCACTCTTCACGATTTGTCTTGCCAATTTGGTACGAAAGGATTTACGAAAGAAATGAGACAAATTGCTGGCGGGAGTCAATCGGGTCTTCGCAAGTTTTTATCCCAATATCCATCGCTGTTCACAATAAACGATGATCAAGTAAGTGTTACTTGTTACACCTCCGAAAACGATGATGCGAATGGCAAAAACAAACGTGACTACGCATTCGAAGCAGTAGAGTACTTTCGCTCCAAATTAGAACAATATGGGAATGCTGAAGTGCCTATTAAAAGCCTTCTTGGTCACAGATCTCAAGCGAGTCCAGAAATCAGGCATATATCGGGACAGCACGGTAAAGAATTCAAGGAATTTTTGTTGAAGTATTCAGATGTGTTTGTTGTGAAAGATGACTACGTCGTTCTGAAAAGTGTGCTTGAAAATCTGAGTAATGATACTAGTCTGATGATCACAAAAGTTCCCGAAGAAGAACAATTGGACCCGCAACTAACAAATCAGTTAATAAATTTTTTTGAGAGTGTTTTGAAACACAGAGGCCCTTTGCCAGTGGGTCAGTTATTTGCTCATCTTACTGCTTGGTTTCCTAAAGAAATGTGGTCAAAGATGGTGAACAATCCCCAAGATTTATTAGCATTTTTAAAAATGAATTCACAAATTTTTCATGTGCAGTCTAATGTTGTGTCTGTTATTGAAAGGAAGCCTGGATTTCTTACAGCTGCTAGTTTGTCTAACCAACAAACTTCTTCCCCAGCACCCCAGGAGACTTTACTAACTTCCCAAGTACCTATACCTAGCCCACAGCCTCCAATAGCATCAAATGCAATAATATCTTCTACAAACTCTTCACCAGTTCATTCCGGTGGTCGTAGTCAAGAAAAAAGTCAGACTTTTCAGCAGAGGCTGAAAAACCAAATTATAAAAGCAGTTGCTGATAATTCAGCCATTGACTATAAAGATCGTATGCTATATAATTCACCCATGTCTTCAAATAAAGAGGCAGTAGATAATTCTATCACTAAAATGATGAAACGTGTTAAAATTGTGACGAAAACGAAAGAGTGCTCTGCGGTTGTGAAATTTATTTTTTCTCTGAAGGATCCTATTATTGCTTTCGACGGAGAAGGAGTCAATCTAGGGCCTACGGGTCCTATAACTTTGTTGCAATTTGCAACACAAGATGAGCTTGTTTTTTTATTTGATCTACTTTCTTGTCCTCAGTTAATAGAGGATGGTGGATTGAGGGATGTTTTAGAATCTCAAGATGTTTTAAAGGTAAGTTTAAAATTTTTAAAAAATGCTTGGTGTTTAGTTCATATTTCAAACTTATTTGTTTCTGTTAACTTTAACTGAATGTTTTGTTTCTCAACTTTATCTGGTTATATTCTGTTAGCTACCACAAATCCTGGCAATTTTAGACCAAGTCTCATTTTAAATTTTTCTGGGGGACGAAAGGTGCATAAATACTCTGAAACTGTTGTCAGAAAGCAACAAAAACAATGCCCACATTATTTATATTGTTATTTGCATCCTAATTTTTTCTCTTAACCCTGAATTTCATTGCTTATTCCTCGAATCCTGTGGATTTCATACAATTTCAAATTTGAAAATGTTTTGATTCTTAATTCAGTGCTACTTGTTTTTCAAGTTTTCAGGACAATAATAATTAGTATTCTCATTACCATTCTAACTAAACAAATTGTTGTTAATATTAAGTTTCTTATTCATTATATTTGTGTAGCATTATTTTCATTTTGATTATTTACACATTTTTGTGAAGTAAAGGTTTGATAAATGTATTTTCAAAAAATCTTATATTTTGGTATAGATGCAATAATTTTTTGCTTGAGCACCTACATGAATTAGCCTCCCGAGTCACAAGCGGCGACATGACTCTCACAAGCAGGCCTATTGAATAAAATCGCGCCCACTTATGTATATATACGTTAGTTTCCCAAATCGGGGGGGGGGGGGGGAGAGGCAAAATTATGGAGTGGGCCTGCCTACGATATCCCTCACTGCATTTTATGGCACTGAAACATATAAAATGTTTATTTTGACATTAGGACATTTAAAGATTGCCATCTCTGGAGTCTGTCATCCTATGCCCTGTCTTTAAAAGTATTATCAAATTTAAAAATAACCTGTTCATGTCATGTTATTAAAAACCTATCATTGAATTGTATGAAAAAAGAGGTAATAAGAATAATGTATGATGTACTTTCTTATCAAGAAAACTCATATAGTGTAAAGATATTCGACAAAAGCTATGTAGTTTTTGTCGAATGTGTTTACACCGTAAGTTTGTATTTTTTTGCATTAAGAAAGGTATTCCTTGTAATGCTGAAACACGGGTCTTCAGTTTCCTTTGCATTTGTGCTTTTTAAGGTTGTTCCGTTTGCTTTTATTTTTAGGCCCAAAGGTATTTATTTCTTCTTTATTTCTAGATTAGTTGGCTTTAAGGACTTTTAAAAACATCTTACAGGCACCTCATGAAAATTTTTTTTTATAAATTCTGAGGTATTAGGGAACTTTTCGGTCTTTGGTACTCCTCCCATAAACTATTTATGAAACCACCCCTGGTACAATATCAATTTTTATTGAATTTGTAGCCTGTAAGTATGAATTTGATTTTATTTTAAATTCAAGATAAACATACAGTTAAATTGTTTACATTTTGTTTATTTTTTAATAGCTTCTGACCTTATCTTCTCCCTAATCAACCCGTTTCCCAGAGGTGAAATTGAAAAAACTGACTTACACAATACCTACCTATTCATTTTCTGTCAAAAAAAAAGAAACGCCTGTTGTCATTTTTTACATGTCTCCCTGGGTGAGGGGACGGGAGAACAAACACCTGAAAAGATTTTAGATACATCTAGGATGTATAGTTCCTTATCCTCAGTGTATGACATGAGAATTTAAATGTAGGTGTCATGACAACGTCTAGTACGTCGCAGGGCCAGATTTAAAAATTTTGGGACTGTAAGCCCGACAGATCTGTGGGGGCCCCCTTGAATTGCAAAATCGAAGAACGTGCTATAAAAGGCTCAATCGCACATATAAAAAAAAATGTATGTTTGTATATATATATATATATAAAAATTTTTGGGGGCCCCCAAAGCTAGGGGGCCCTGAAGCCCGGGCTTTACGTGCTTATAGGTAAATCAGGCCCTGAGTATGTGTAAGTTTATAGGTATCGAAATGAACAACTTGGGTGCCATTCTTAATCAAACTAGTAGAACCCTGATTTTATGTTTTTAGTCAGATCACTGATAGAAAACGTACGGAGCAGCAAACCCAGATAATATAGACAAATGCGCGAACGCCGTTCACAGAAAACTTTTAAAGTTTGCAGAAAATTTTGGCATTTTGTTTAAAAAGTTATTTATTTAGGAAGTTTTCTATCTGAAATATGCCTTGATTTTGTTCATTGTGGGGCAGTAGCTTGTTACATACGAAATTGACACATTCATTAATCATGACGGATTGACAACCAACCTCATGCAGGGTTGCCACGCCACAGGGAAACCTGAAAAAACAGGGAAAATACAGGGAATTGAAAAATCAACAGAAAAACAGGGAAAATCCAGGGAATTTTGAAAATTCCTTCGAAAATCTGGAAGGTGCAGGGAATTTTACTTTTTTTTCAAAAGTTCAAGTTGCCAAAATGAATTCTAAAATATGTAAACTACCAATGAATAATTTATGCGCAAATGAATAAAATAATAAAATAGAATAAATAGTAATTTTACTTCAGTTTTTTTTTTTGCTAAGTTTATTTATTTATAAGTAAATATTTAATTGTGTATTATAGAAGCAAAAAATATTTATTACTTAGTTTGAAATGCATTTTAAAGCTTATGCTAATTTAGTTAGAGTATGAGATTAGTCATCTATCCGTTCAATAATTTCAGTTTTAATGAATTCTGCTTTGCCTCCTTGTGTTTTTATTTATTTAGTTTTTTTTTCTGTGCCAGGATATTAATGTTCATATAGAATATCAGTGTTCGCTCGTTCGTGATACTGCATATTCATTCAGGGAAAACACAGGGAATTTCCCCCCCGGAATTGAGTGGCAACCCTGTCATGGTAGAACCTGCACTTCATATAACTTGATATTTTTGTTGTTGGTAGCACTTTAGAATTCAGAAGCTCCCCTTTTTTGCAGAAAATTTTTAAGAAATAATTTAAGGTCGCAGACAGTTTTACATTTTATCTAAGTCTGCCGAGCAGGAAAACTTAAAATCAGGGTCGGGGTTAATAATCTATCCATATTGTTTCAACATTGGCCCTACAGAATGGACTAGTTAGGGAAATGTAATCTTTGTTTTTGTTTTTGGATTTAGTTACAATTTCATTTATTGCACGTTTCATACTAATTCTTGCAAATTGGCTAAGTTGGCATTTGCAAAAGATATATATTTTAAAGTTTTTTATGATTTGAAACAATTGATCAGTTGCGTCGATATTATTTCTTCATCTGCATCTTTTCATTGGAGTGGTGTACTCGGGGTAGGCTGATAGGGCTGCAGCCTCCTCCGAAATTTTCAAAGCAAATTTTTTGCATTTAAACTTTCATATTTGTTTTCTTTCCTTTTTTTTTTTTAAGTTGCAACGTCAGAAAGATTTTTCAGATCAAATAATTAAGTATAAGACACAATTAAAAGAAAATAAGAAAATGCACTTTTTTTTTTCAGGTTTTAATTCTATTTTGCTGTATGTCACGTTTATGATTATTTTACGTAATTCAATTTTGTTTATTTTTATTGCAAATGTGTATTTTAAAAACCCCGATTAACGCTTGTTCATTCATATAGCTATTTCAATTATATTTTTTAGAAAAAATTGAAACCCAGTAGTAAGAATAATAGTAAAATTAATCTCAAAATTAACGATATTAAAGCCCAAATTTTCCAAAATATTGCAAGCATATGATTCCAGAACATCTTCGTTGGTAAAGAAAATATTTCAAACTTGATTTTATGACTTTCTGTTTTCATCAAAACGATTTTACTTTTTTATAGCAATTATAACGATTAAAAATATATTAATGATGTATTTTTATCATGTTGAATGAGCATTGATATCACAAATACAAAACAATTACTTTCCTTGACTTCATTTTATGATATGCCCCCCACTCAACTCTATAAGTCTCGGCTCAGCCCCCCCCCCCCCCGCGAAACGATTTGTCTGCGTACGCCACTTTCATTGCTATAATCGGAAGCAGGTATTAAAACTGCTATTGAGAGAATTTGCGATATGTTAGACCACACATGCGACATTCAGTTCTATTTCAAGATGAAAATAATAAGTAGCTTTGGTCCTCAGTTGTTGTGAAAAAAGATCAGATCGGTAGCCCTTCTTACTTTAGAAGCATAAAACAACAAAAATGTCAGTTGTTTTAAACAGCTAATTTATCTTGAGAAAAAAAAGTGAAACAGTTTGCTTAAGTCTCGTAGGTAAAAAAAGATTTTGATATGTTTGTGAAAAAACATACTAAGCAGACTATTTAAAAAACAAAACGTAAAATCGGGAATCTTTTCACATAATCAGTATGCCTTTGTTCTGACCCCAATCTAAAATGACGTAGGAAGCAGGATAACTTACAAAACGAGTGACGTGAAATCAGGGTTCCACTGTATATGCATTTGAGTATTACGAAAATTACATTAAAACGCTACACGTGCTTCTAGCTTATTCAAAAAGATCTGTGAAATCTACAAAAGAAAATTATTTTTTAAAGATAAAATTGCTTGCATTTTTCTATTTTGACAAATTTATCCTTACCAGGAAAGTACTTGACTTAAGTAATAATGAAAAAAGTTAAAAATGGTACCATTCAAAAGAGCATACTGAAACATGTTTTTGACCCAAAGAATAAGTGCCCTCGTTTTCGAGATAAGGGGCCTTAAAGTCGGCAAAAAGTAGCCAAATTTGAAGACTTGGCAAGAAATTGAAGCTACCTCTCGATTTTCCCTTTCGCTGCTTGCTTAGCATCGCATCGTTTCCATGTTTGGTCATTTGCAAAGAAAGTACGTTAACTACGTGTATGAGCTAAAATAAAGAATGCTAGTCAAGACTGATGTGGAAAGCAGAGTGCTTTATCCAGAAGAGCGAAAACATTACAAAGAAGTTAGTTTTATCTTTTTACGCATGATAACAATACATTTTTTAATTTTAGTTATTTTAAGTTTTTTTACTGAACTAAGTTATGTGTTAATTATTATACGTTAAAATATATTGCACGTGTTTCTTAATGAATAATTCAGGATAATTAAATAAGTATGAAGAGCAGCTAATATGAGCTCATGTACAAAAAATGAAACAAATAGTCTTTGGGGTAGAAATTAAATTGTCATGGATTATGGTATCAGTTCTCATTTCAAAAAAAAAAAAAAAAGATACAAGAAATTTCACTATCTGCTCACTCTTAGCAAAAACATTTAACTTTTTAAATTGAAATCGAGAAAAAATAAATAGAAATTTTAAAAAGAAAAGGAATAGTTAATGTCAATTGCTGCAAAATTATATCCATGTCGGAAATTACATCAAGAGTAGAGGGAAATAGTTATTTCCATTCTTAAAATATACTAATAGAGTCGATATTCATTGTAAAAACCCATGCCGTTCAGACCAATCGCGCCGCAGCTTCCAGTTTCATTATAACTTGATAAAATTGGCGAATTATCAAAAAAAAATCAGCTGACTTTTGGACCTTATATTTTGATAACGGGGGTGCGAGGGCAAAATTGCATGCATCCAGAAACATGTTTTACCATGCTTTTTCGATTGGTACTCATTAAAAAAAAAATTCATTATTCCATGATCGGGTGCTTTCCTGGTTAGAGTCGTAGTCTCGATAAGTGGGGAGGGGGGATTTCGATGTAATTCAAAATTTTAGCTGTGAAATTTGGCCCCTAAATTTGGAAGTCTTGGCGTCGAGTCAAAATTTTTGGTCCCAAAATGCGACTAAGGACCACTTTTCTAACACTGCTTATACTGTCATATCTGTTAGTTATATTTTAGTAGAGACAAGCAGAGCCCGATCATTCTGACATTGGACAAGGGGCACATTTCTATTTCAGGGCCCCTCGCCCCCCCCCCCCTTCCCATATCAGTTATGTGTTACAAGTAAAAAACATCTTACGATACCAGAATGAAATAAAAGTTTTGTGCAAAGATCAATTTAAAAAAATAACACTGCTACCAAATTATTAAGACAAAAATATACGTCAACATACACAGTAGGCTGTTAGTATTAATAGTAAAAAACACAATAGGCATTTTAGTATAATTTACACTAGGCATTTAATATTAAGGAGGCGTTGGATAAAGTAAGGGGATTTTGGGCCCCCCTGAAATCTAAGAGGTGGGGCTTGTGCCCCGCGTGCCCTTGCGGTAATCAGGCTCTGGAGACAAGCCCAGCTGTGAAATAATGGCAGGTGTTTTGCATTAATGCTGTTTTTTAGCATGTAAATGGCCACTACACAATTTATTAAACACGGGTACACATCCTGAAGTTAATATAAACATTCGCCGGTTCAACGTCCCCAAGCATCTTTGCCATTTTTTCCTTGTTCAAATATCTGTTTGAATATGCTTACAGCTCATATCTGTTACAACACATTGACCCCTTTGAAAGTTCTAGTCTCTTAGAAAACGGACAATTCTTTCTTCTGGTAGTATATTGAACAATGGAGAAACTTGGGTTTCGTGTACCACAGCTGTTAGACGATAATATACACAGTCCAGTCACATTAATGTGACCACCATGTACTTTCGACGTCGACGTCAAATTACCAATCACAAAAGGCACTTGGTAGCACAATGCAGTTGAGGGTATATAAAGGGTGTGTGAGGGCCTTGAAAACCATTTCTATCATTGGCGTAATGCAAAAAAGGAGCAATTTATCTGATGTCCAAAAGGGCATAATCATTGGCTTCCGGCAAGGTTGGAATTTCCAAAAGGGCTTTCCAAAATGGCTGAGTTTTTGAACTGTTCGCTTGCCATCGTCGTAAAAGTGTACCATGCATGGCAAAATGGGACTGTCAAAAATCAGCGACGTGGACAATGGTGCACCTGGAGCCATACATGACAGAGGCGAACGAATGCTGTGGAGATGCGTTGGGGTTGATGGACGGGCTACCGTTGAGCAACTAACCCCCCAGATGAACCAAGGGGTTACCAACATCATCTCCCAAACTACTATTTAGCGGACTTTGCTGCGCCTGGGCTCCCAAAGCACAAGACTGGTTCATGCAGCTATGCTGACTACTGCCCATCAACGACGAACCCTGGAATTTGCACGCCAGTACCGCAGCTGGATGTTTATTGAGTGATAACAGGTAGTATTTACTGATGAATCACGTTTTATGCTCCATCGGACACATGGACGTTGGCGTATAAGGCGTGAAATCTCTGAAGCCAAACACCCTCAACCATTGCCGGAACGGTCCAAGCTAGAGACGGGAGCAATATGGGCTGGGATATGTTTTTCTGGCATTCTTTGGGCTCACTCATCATTGTGGAAGGCACGATGAATTAATACAAATACGCATCTGTCTTTGTGGACCATGTCCAGTAGGGTGGTCACAAGTAACATGGGTAAAAATTTTTTCAACTAATTTTTTGCGGCACCCCCCTAAAATGTGCCAATAGGCTAGAAAATGAGATTTGCAAAGTTTTAGCTTAATCGGATAATATTAACACGTGCCGCAAAGAGAGTAAAGTTAAGAAAAACGGCGATTTTTAGCCAAAAATTGTAGTTTTTACTCTGTAAAACCAAAACTACTGATCCTAGAAGCTTTATTTTGGTCTCATTTTGTAGGAAATTTTATTTTCTTTAAGTCTAATCTGATTTAAAGTTTCGAAAAAAATTATTAAATATTTTTCAGAATTTCCACAAGTCAGGCTGCAAAGCAAATTCTCGAAATTACAAGTAACATGGGGAAATTTTTTTTTCAACTAATCTTTTGAGGCACCCCCCTAAAATGTGCCAATGGACTAGAAAATGTGATTTGAAAAGTTTTAGCTTAATCGGATAATATTAACACGTGCCACAAAGTGGGTAAAGTTACGAAAAACAGCGATTTTTAGCCAAAAATCGTAGTTTTTCCTCTGCAAAACCGAAACTATTCATCCTGGAAGCTTTATTTTGATCTCATTTTGTAGGAAATTTCATTTTCTTTAAGTCAATTTCATTTAAAGTCTCGAAAAAAATGATTGAATATTTTTCAGAAATTTTCAAGTCAGGCTGCAGCGTAAATCCTCGAAATTGCTTAGAAAAAAATAAATCATTAAAATGTAAATTAATAAGTTCTTTTAGTAAATTTGATAAACTCTACGGATAACGTTGACTTTTTAGAGAAAAAACAGCAATATTATTACGAATATATAATAAATTTATGTCTTTGAAACTCATAGATAAAATAAATAACTGCGAGTAAAGCTTATGAAATGAGCAGTACAAGCCATAAATGAAGGGCTTGGAGGATGAAGGGGCTAAGTTACATTTTAAAAAATGAACACTCTCTACAATGGTAAGCAATAGATACAGGTGAGCAAATAAAACTTGGTAAATCAAACAATAGATATCAATAGATCAATTTCATACGCACACTAATGACAAAATCAGAAAACAAAAAAGCTGCAATAACTACGACAATAAAACTTTGAACTTTAATTGTTCGCAATTTCTGTTTTGTCGCTTAACCTAGTTCTGTTTTGTCGCTAGTTTGTATGTAAAGAGTAGTAAAATAATATTGTATAATTTAACAGTATAAGTATAAAGGTGCATTAAAGCTTTTATTGTCATTTTAACTCTTTGCTTGCCGTCTTAACCCCTTAATTCCTCTATTTCAACACAGGAATTTGTTTCATTTATTTCTAAAGTACCGCGAAAATACCCCTTGTTTAATTGACAAAGTAAATCCAACAATAAGCAAATAAATGTAATTGAATATTGTAATGATTTTAGGTTTTTGCATGAAAATTTCTTATTTTTGATATACTCTACAGTTTTTTATGTTAAATTGTAGACCCCCACCCCGCGGGGGGGGGGGAGGCGCCTCACCTCCTCCCCCCCCTAGGCTTGGAGAGATTGTCAGTCTTTTTCTAAATATTTTGACATAATTTGCACTGAGTACATATCCTTCCCTCCCTGGAAAATTTAAAAAATGATGGGCTTGGTAGCATGCACCAGTATTTTGCTGATGTTAATAAATGTAAGAAATTTATACCAATTGAAATATATAGTCTTTTCACTCATTAACTTCTTGGGAAAAAATAGTAACCCTCTTAAAACACGAAACTGCAAAATAATTGCATATAGTACATCAGGGTTCCCACGGTCCTTAAAAGTCCTTAGAAACTCCTTATTTTTCATTTTGAAAAATAAGGGCCCTTAAAAGTACTTATTTTTAATTTAAGGTCCTTAATAATTTTCAAGTCCTTATTTTTCACCACTGCTAATAATTTAATGATTTGAAATTGCTAGCAAGAATGAAAAAAAAATATTCTTCCAGCTTTTCCTTTTTACTGCATTGGGATCCTGTGTTGAAATCTAAGCATTCTCAGTGAGAACAAAGAAAACAAGTGTATGTGAGGGAATTGTGGGGGTAGTTGTCTAAAAAATATCCACTCATCATTTAGAGTTTGAAAAAAACATATACATACATATATATGAACTCATTGATGCTTTAATAATAAAAAAAACCATTTAACTCTACAAATTTTTTGTCCTCTCTTATTTTTCAGTCTGTAATCCATATCACAAGGGTTTATTTAAAAACAGTGGTGCTCAACTAAAGAAGTATAGTCATTTAAAGGTCGAAAAATCCTTTTCAACTAGTTCCTTCAGAACAAAATGTTTTTAGAAGTAAATACTGAACTTTTCGATGAATTATTTGGCGACAGAGAAAAAAAAAATTGCAGGAGCTTAAGCCTAAAGTATTTTTGATCTCTAATCATATTGAAAGTTTTTCCTAGATAGCATGGTAAAACAAGGGAAAAGAAAGAAAATTACTTTCTTAGAACTGTTATTTTCACTACTTAATTCTTATTTTATTAGTTAAATTTTTGCAACTATTTCTTAGAGACCAGTTTCTCAATATTAGGATACGTAAGCAGCTTTAAACGTAAAGCATTTAAGGTAAACAGCTTTGCAAGCTGTAGGCACCACTTTGAAACCATGTTTTTCAACCCATGCTCCAGGCATACATTTTTCCTCATTTGAATGCATTATTCATCATGCTAATCCAGCGGTGGCCAACCCGCGGCACGCGTGCCACAATGTGGCACGGCAGAGCAGTAACAGTGGCACGCGAAGACATTTAAAAAAAATTCCAAAATTGAGGGGAAAATGTCGATCTCAAAAATATTGATAAAAACTAAAACCCTTGAACTTATAAATATAATGATATTCTGAATATTAAGTGTAGGAGATTTATCACAAACTCCTTGGCAAGGAATGGGACTTTTTTCTCTGTTTTTGACCCTGTAGAATTCACTGGATTAACAAACTACGAATTAGAGCTCTAAATATTTTTTGAACTTTTCCCACGAGAAAGAGGAGAGCATGGCAAGTTACTTCTTCATTGAATTTTGCAATAGATATTCAAAGGAAAAAATTCACAAGATTTTAGAATTTAAGGGGTGTGTTTTTTAAAATGTCTGGAAGTAAAGCAATGAGGACTTGCTACTGAGGAATGAAAAATAACATGAATTTAGCAATATCATCTCTTATTATCCGGCGTTTAAGTAATTTAAAATTAAGAATGTACGAAAAGAGTTCCCTAAACCAGTATAGGCCATCTACATTCTTTTATTATGAAACTTCAGTTTCTTTCTCTCTACTTTGGAGAAAAAAGAATAAAACATTAAATTTAATACTGAAAGTAAAAACCCAAATTTAATAATTTTCTAATGATATACGGAGAAAATTTTACAGATATTTTAAGTATTCATTCAGTGTTAGGTTTGATGATTTTCAGGATCATACAAAAAAAAAAAAAGCTGATATTTTCAAATTCTTTGTCTATTTCTCCGCAAGACACTACTTGCTACCCTTCTGAAATCCAAATTGTAATTACTGACCTTTTTGCATTGGGAATCAAATATAACAGGTTACTTCAACAGAAAGTCATCCACGTTTTACAGAAATTTGGAAATTTGTGCCAACATTTTTTTTTTTTCACATTTACACATTTTAGCCGTCTGATGCTGCTGTAGATTTGGTTCAAATTACGCTTCTAAACAAATATTTTGTGTTATGAATACAGAAAAGTCTAAATACCGTTGAATATTAATTGATAGCACTTAAAACACTTAAACTTCTTACGATTCTCAAGAACTCATCCTAAAATTAAAGACTTGGTAAAAAAAATACAGACTTATAAACCACATTTAATACAGACGGTTTAACTTTTAAATAGAATGTTTGACGTTATTTGTTTCTTTTTTAAGTATCAGTCAACTGACAGAACCTATAAAAGTGTTTATAAACCATAACTCTTAAGTTCGGACTTGTTTTATCTTTATTATCATTTAGACTTCAATTACTTAGATTTACGAGAAAAAACGTTTCATTTGAGTGAGAATTAGTCAGCCAACATAATATCTATTTTCAACTTTTTAAACATTTTCAGTTTGTTGGAAAAATACAATGTGGCACGCTGAGCCTTTTCTCTCCAGATAGTGGCACTCTCTCTAAAAAGGTTGGCCACCCCTGTGCTAATCAATGCAATCAAATAAAAATATTTTGTGATTGAAGACTTTCACATTTGCTATGTAATTGCTTCCACTTGAAAATTTTAATCAATTTGCATCTGCAGTGATTCAAGTAAAATTATCGTTGACTTTCACTATGTATTGAGATTTTTGGAAATAATACAACAGTAGCTCAGTTTTTTATATTTTGTCATAATTTGAATTTTCAGCTCATATTTGCAAAGCGCTTCTCAGATAGTTGAAATTTTCTTTTCACAAAGCACTAATTTAGACAATTCTTGATCCCCCTCCTTCCCCCTGCAAACATTGCATCCAGTGAGTCATGGAAAATCATGAATTTCAAACTCATTCAAAAATTTAAACCTTTACTTTAGACCATCTTTGGTAGTAACGTTAGCAAGGACTCTCTCCCAAAATGTTTCGAAATTAATGTTTTAAAAACATTTTTATTTAGGTTATCTTTAATACCGTCAAGAGAAGAGGCAGGATTCGGGCACTGTACCTCGAAATTTTGCGGCATTGAAGCTTCAAGAATGCAATTTTAAGCTCTATTTTTTGAAACTGGAGGTTCAAAATTTTACTTTTAGCAGAGGTGCCAACTCTACTCTAAGGTATTGGACTCTAAGGTGGCGTCATGAGCTTTCTTTGAATTCATGCTTGGCGGATATACGGGCCTCGACTTCCTACACTAAACCCGCCACTGAGAGGCACTCTATTCTTTAATTTCACCACTGCTAAAGAGATTGAAAATTACTTGCCCTTTCTAGCTCGGCCGGCTTGGATTTCTACCTCTTTTCGATCTTTTTTTTTTGCTCAGTTGAAGCTTGGAAATTATTTCTGAAAAAACTAAAACCGAAAATGATTGCACTTTATGTTAAATTTACTGAATGTAGCATTATTTTAAAGACTCTTATTTCCTGAATGACTAGGAAAAAAGGAAGAATGAGAAGAAAGAGAGAAACTTAATTTGCTGACTAATAATCCACATGTGTTGAATATTTTTCATTTAAAGATTTCTATTCAAAATAATTAGGATTTTTTTCTATGCATTTTCTAATTGAATTATTCTTCATTTTCCCAAGACACATTCTTTTTTCTCTTGCGGGGGGGGGGGAAGGGCTCCCTGACCCTCTTGAGTTGCACCACTGCCTGGTGCCATCTAACGAACTATTATTAGCAATAACTATTTATTTATTTATGTATTTCAAGCTAAAAGTATGTAAATAATTTAAGAGTAAACTTAAACCGAATAATAATAACTACCTTTATTAAAAAAAATCCGAATTTTTTTCAAGGGGAGGGGTAAACGAGGGGTACCCCCCCCTATATACGCCTTTGAAAATAATGTTAAACGAGAGTTGGCTTTTTTCTTAAGGATTTTTTTTTTTTTTTTTTTTTTGAGCAAACACGAACCGAACAGCTGCTTAAAAAAATCTTTCTCGATTTCGGGGGGGGGGGGGCGGCCCCCCTCACCCCCATTAAATACGTCCTTGACTCCAATCGTATTAGTTACCTTGCATTTTGTAAAAGTTAGTGTTTAAAGTGTTACATAAATCTCTTATATTTATCCAAATTGTCTACATGCAATTCTTAATAATAAAAGATAATCTTCTCTGTGAAGAATTCTTCTGCTTAGATTATTTTGAAAACTTTGGCATATCTGTCCTGAATTTTAGCCGCTGTATATGTAGTTTAGGAAAGTGATTAATTCACTTATATACAAAATTAAGTTTTTATCTTAATTATTCCAAAATCTGAACTATACTGAAGTAAATAGAAGTATCATCAAAATAGAACTCCTTGCCTTGTATTGAAATCTATTTTAGCATTATTCTTTCCTTGAGAAAGATAGTTTATTGACGTTTTTTTCCTCATGTTAACTTAATGTATTTGTGTAATACATATTTTATACTTTTTTCTGCAAAATGCAGTCTCAAAGATTCTATTGTATCTTGTACTCAAAGCTAGTACTTTCATGTCCAGTGTTTGATGTAAAATTTCCACTAGGCTTGGAATTGTCACGAAGAAAAAAAGTTCAGATCACAATTGTTTTATTATTTTGAAAAATTTTCTTAGTCTAGGATTTGAAATGTAATGATAAATGCTTCAAAAATATTTTTTAGGGAAAAAAAATGCTTGAAAATAAAGGTGTGTATGTGTAACCCATAAAATTTATGCATATTTGAAGACTAATAAATACTTTCGAGGTCCTTAATTTTTTTTAAAAGGTCCTTAGAAAGTCCTTATTTTTTGTTTTGAAAAAGAAGTGGGAACCCTGTACATGATTCAGAGTAAAAGGGTAAACCTTTTTCAGTGAGGAAAATGTTATGAGCTTCTGATGCTAAGTAGCCTTTCTTATGACAACTGCTTAGCCATCAGAAGCTGAATACTTTGCATGTTTTGAAAAAGGGTTACATGTATTCAATGTTGTGCTGTAATAATGTTGAGCTTTATCACTTATAAAAACTAAAGTTATTAAATTAAAACTAAAGCTATTAAACATTTCATTCAGCAATACAAAATCAATATGTAATTTTAGTAAAATAAAATCCAAAAATAACTCTTGGTAAAAGTGCAAAAGCAACTAAACCACAGTGTAACGACAAACTTTTCACATTAGCTGGATATATGAATATCAAACAAAATGATAAAAAGATATCCCTCACAGCTGATATTCTTATGACACTATTAGAATTAACTAAATCATGAACTTTTAAATTGAAATGCAAAAACATGAGAATTTAATTTCCTTTATAATCAGCTAAATTTTGCCAATCAACCGATGGAAAAAATGTTTTAAATAAAATCACTTCAACTACGCCTTGAGCAAGAAGCTACTATAAATAAATTTCTGCAAACATAAGTATTAACATTTGTATTAAAGTGTAGTGAGTCGAAATAAAACAAATAATTCAAAGAATGAAATTAAAAAAAATCCTTAAGGGTTTGATTCAATTTTTTAAATGAATTAATTTTCCTATTTTGAAAAAATATACGCATAGACAATTTTGCAACATTTTCATGTGTCTATATTTTTCTCCTTAATATAGTGCTTTTAGATTCCCTCTAACTTTCACAAAGAATAAAAGTCAATTGGATGGTTACTAAGAATAAAAAATTTTAAGTAAAGAGAGTACTCCTAAATTAAAGTGCTCACTACAGCCTCCAACTTTTTTTTTTTTTAATTGAAGGGCTTGCTGCAAAAAGGAGGTAGCTCCATTAAAGCTTATAGCAGAAAATCGCATTCTAAAAGTTTCTTTAAGTTTTATGAATCTTGTATAGTACTGAGGTACTGAGAAGTACAGTCTTCTGTACTGAGAAGTACAGAAGAGGATTTTTTTAAACATTAGAACAAAAAAGGTGACCTTTATTTTAAGTTCTAATAGAGACAGACATTTTGAAGACATGGAAAATGGAGCTACCTCCTTTTTGCAGCAAGCCCTTCAATTCTCATGTGTAGTTAACATAATTAATGTATTAACAATGTATTAATTATGTTATGTGGTAGTGTAATTTTTTCTTAACGATAAAAATTGGTTCAAAGAAACTGGATGAAATTTAAAATTATATTAGGAAAAAATTGAGAAAATATCAGGAATGAACTGTTTCTAAAATCGGAAAATTGTAAACTTAAAAAAAAATATGGTGAAATTGGTAGAAAGTAATAATAATGAGCATTAATTGGCCGACTATCGACAGCCGATTAATCGGTAATCGGCCAATTTGCTTTTCGGTGCATCTTTAGTATGTACTATACTAGTATCGTTTTTTACCTATTTTTCGGATTATCCACGGTATTCGCTTTTCTGGGGTTACTGTGCCACTTTAATCAGCAGATAATCGGGAGTTTACTGTAGTTTATGTACTGTGGCTCAAGGTTAGTCGGTTTAATCCATACTTCCGTTATTTCGAATGACCTGGATCCCTATTAGTCCGGATTCATTGAGGTTCTACACACCAACATATAATTTGATTACATTATTTATTAAAAAAAATAAATTTGTTTCAATTAATCATTTAGTAGAAACAATCATTATACTTTAATCCTAATTATAATGAATCCGCAAAAAATATGATCATTTTAGAAAAATACATGCAATTCAGAAAGGCATTTTTTTTATCTCGCAGTATTAGTTTGTGTTACTCTATCATTAAAAAATAATAAAATCAAAACATTTTATTAGGTATTGGCGATTTTATTTGGTATGGGTCATTCCATGTCAAGTGATCCAACGTTTTTTACCTTACATTTTTGTATTTCTTTCTTTTTTGCTCATCAATTGTACCCCTTGAGGTAATCAAAAGTCTCAATTTTTGGATTTTTATCTCTATTATTTTTTTATTTATGAGACTTTGAACTTTGGAAAAACCTTCGTTTTTCCATTAATAAGGGAACATAAAAGAGACCATAACTCAGCACCAAATATAGATAGAATGATTTGGTGAATGGCATTTTAAAGTACGTTAGTTGCCGCTTAATCTGATATGCAGCATGACTAATTTTATAAAAATTTTGTTTTAAAAAAAATGAAATTTAAATTTAAAATTTAAATTTCTCAAAAAACATATAATGAATTTTTTTGAAAAAATTCTCAAAAATTCTTGTGTATCTATGTTTGTACAAATTTTTAGATTGGGATCTCAATGGGATCATATTTTTTTGAATTTTTGAATAAAACTGTATAGGAAAAAAATGATATTTTTTAGATTCTATTTATTTAAATACTAAGTTCTCTTGCTTGTGATGGTCTAAAAAGTAGTAAACAAACATGAATATGTTTAAAGTGAGCTGGCATGAGTTTGTAGATTTGTCAGGTTTATCCCCTCCCCCCTTCCTCTCCCGAACAACCACTCTTTTTTAATTCAAAACCGTTCAAAATGCTAAAAAAAAAAATAAACCTTTTGATTCAAAATGAATAGTAAACTTATTTAAAGTTGGTAAATGGGTTTCCTTATAACTAGAGGAAGTATCCCCCTCCTCCACCCAAATATACTATTAACGCTGTACTATTATGACGTCTAACCTGGGGATTGAATTGACTATTATTTTTATTCCAGGTAAGTGAGCTAGCATTAACTTGCAGATTGGTCAGCTCCCCCTCCCTTCTTTCCTAACCCAACCATTTTCCCCCCAAACTGTTTAAAATTCTAAAAAAAAACCTCTCTTTGCAATAAAATGAACAGTAAAATTATTTAAAGTTGGTAAATGGGCTTCCTTATAACAAGGTAAAGTACAACCCTTCCCCCACCCAAATATACCATTAACGCTATACTAATATGACGTCTCACCTGGGGATTGATTTGAGGATTATTTTCACCCTAGGTATATATTGTTTTTCAGACGAAGTGTTTCTTTTTCAATCCGACCTTCACAAAGTGTACTTCCATTCAATGTCTGAATTTAAACTTATGATTCATTTCATCCCCTCCTCCAGCACCAATCTTCAATTTTGAAGGGAGGAAATAAATGGGTCGCCCCAAGATTATAGCAAACAGCAAAATAGCACTGTTTCCCCTTGTTCTCATAATGTTTTCCCATTATTTTCACATAAAACTGAAAAGAAATCAAAGTATCAGGTTATATGTCAGTCCCCATCACTGCCTTTCCTTTCGCTTATTGGACAAAGCTCATGAGCTATTAGGAAAGAGTAACAAACAGAACAAAATGAAACACTACCAGACATCAGTAGATACAAAGGCTTTGAAATAGGGTTAGGCGGGATGATAAAAAAAAATAAGTTTGGAGTGGGAAGGTAGGGTAAGGGGGGAGAAATCTGTAAAGAAGTTAAATAACATGAGAGGTTGTGATCAAAAAAGCAGTTTATGTTTAATATATGTATATAGGTATATCTTGATGCATTACTTTCCTTTACAACAAAATGAAAAAGAACACAAACAATTTAAAAAATTAAATAACAGCTGCACACTAGATAATGTGGAAAGATAGTTATGGGGACACAGACATATGATCTGATATTGCGATTTATTTTCAGTTTTGTGAGAAAAGAATAGAAAAAACGATGAGAACAAGGAGAAACAGTGCTATTTTGCTGTTTGCTATGATCTTGGGGCGACCCATTTATTTCCTCCCTTCAAAATTAAAGATTGGTGCTGGGGTAGAAGATGAAATGAATCATAAAGTCAAATTTCAGATATTAAATGGAAGTGCAGTTTGAAGTTCGGATCGAAAAAGAAACACTTCGTCTGAAAAATATACGTATATACCTAGAGTGAAAATAATCCTCAATTCAATCCCCAGATGAGATGTCATATTAGTATAGTGTGAATGGTATATTTGGGTGGGGAGGGGGATACTTCGTCTAGTTATAAGGAAACCCATTTACCAACTTTAAATAAGTTTACTATTCATTTTGTATCAGAGTTTTTTTTATTTTTTTTTAAACATTTTGAACAGTTTTGAATTAAAAAAAAGTGGTTGTGCAGGAAAGGAAGGGGGGAGGTGGGTGAACCTGGCGAATCTATAAGCTCATGCCAGCTCACTTTAAACATATTCATGTTTGTTTACTACTTTTTAGACCATCACAAGCAAGATAACTTAATATTTAAATAAATATAATCTAAAAGATATCATTTTTTTCCTATACAGTTTTATTCAAAAATTCAAAAAAATATGATCCCTTTGAGATCCCAATCTAAAAATTTGTACAAAGATAGATAAAATACACAAGAATTTTTGAGAATTTTTTCAAAAAAATTCATTATGTTTTTCGAGAAATTTAAATCTCATTTTTTGAAAAAGAAAATTTTTGTCAAATTAGTCATGTTGCATATCAGATTAAGCGGCAACTAACGTACTTCAAAATGCCATTTACCAAATTGTTCTATCTATATTTGGTGCTGAGTTATGGTCCCTTTTATGTTCCCTTATTCATGGAAAAACGAAGGTTTTTCCTAAGTTCAAAGTCTCATAAATGAAAAAATAATAGAGATTGAAATCTAAAAATTGAGACTTTTGATTACCTCAAGAGGTACAATTGATGAGCCAAAAAAGAAAAAAATCCAAAAATGTAAGGTAAAATTTTTCTCAGATTTTGGATCACTTGACGTGGAATGACCCGTATGTCTAATTTAAAATCTTGTCATGGAAACCTTCTTTTACCCCCCCCCCCCTGAGTTGAAAATAAACTTTAAGGGGAAAAACAATCATTTTTCAAACACAAGACATGAAATGCACTCGCGGGCCGCACATCGCTAAGCGGCAGGCCGCAGGCTGTGCACCCCTAGTTTAAATGGCATTCAAAAGGTGTTTTCTGCTGTTGAACTTCATAAATTTCATTGTTATCTGTATGTTGCTTCAGCCTTGGAAATCTTTGAAAAGTAACATGTCTTGCGGGCCAATACGCATAAAGATACACTGCTCGACATTGAAAATGCAACGCCAAGAAGGAGTGGTCAGAAATTGATGAAATTTGGTAAGAAGACAGAGACAAGCATGGAACATAGAGTGATATTTATTTCAAAATAAATAAGCAAAATTTAGAGCGAGGACGGCGTCGGCTCAGTAAGAAGTAGGACCACCGCGGACAGCGATACACGAAGAAACACGTCTAGGCATGGAGTCAATAAGCCTGCGGATGGTGTCCTGAGGGATGGCACTCCATTCCCTTTCAACCATTTGCCACAGTTCGTGCTCTGAACGAGGCAGTGACAGGTTCTGCAAACGGCGTCCAATCACGTCCCACACATGTTCGATTGGTGACAAGTCAGGAGAGTATGGTGGCCAGGAAAGCATCTATACACCTCGTAGAGCATGTTGGCTGATTCGAGCACTGTGAGGCCGGGCGTTATCCTGTTGAAAAATTGCATTTGGCAGACCCTGAAGGTAGGGGATTGCCACCGGCCGCAGTACATTATCTACATATCGTTGGGCCGTCATAGTGCCCAGAATACGCACTAGAGGAACTAGAGGTGATACGGAATTGTATGCAATAGCGCCCCAAACCATTATGAAACGTTGTCGCGTTGTGGGGCGTTCCACAGTTACTGTCGGATTCGATTGTTCTTCACGTCGACGCCACACACCTATGCGATGACTATCGCTGGACAAACAGAAGCGGGATTCATCTGAGAACACTACGGTTTGCCATTCTGCCATCCACGTCGCTCTGGTCCGGCACCATTCCGAACGTTGGAGTCTGTGCTGTGAGGTCAATGGCAGTCTTTTTAGCGAGGGCCGTGATTGCAGGCCACGTGCAACCAGTCGACGGGAAATGGTTCTGGTCGACACAGGAACATCCAGGGTACCTTGCACGTGCTGCAGAATCGACGTACAAGTGACTTGCGGGTCCGCCACAGCTTGTCGGTGAATCCGTCGATCCAAGCGGTCTGACGTCACTCTGGCTGCACCTGCACCCCTCAATGTGGCTACATTTCCTCTTTCCAACCATCTCCGACACAGCCGATGCACAGTGCTTGCATCCATGTAGGTATCAGCTGCAATTTGACGCATGGACCAACCTCCCCTTCTCAGTCCGATCACCATACCCCTTGTAAAGTCGTCTATATGCTGGAAGTGTCTTCGTTGAGGACGGCGTGGCATTTCCTCCTATCACGCGTATCCTTCGAGACAAAAACCAAATTTCTCCGATAATTAGTCGGGCAGAAAAACCAACATGAACATAGCCCACTTTTCAACTTCATTCTCTTATATCTTACTTCACGTGCGTCGGAGAGCTGCGCATTTCATATCTATATACATAAAAGACTACTTTTGCATCCGTATGTCCGTTGTAATCTTCCAAACTACTGGACCGATTTTAACCTTTTTTTCACCGTAGATAGCTACAGTAACAGGGAGCAGGATAAGCTAGAATTTATTTCCAAAAGCTTAGTTTAAAAAAGTTATTATGGAAAATAGTAAATTTCATGTAGTTTCCCCATTAAATGATTAAATTTTCAGTCCATTGTTGCAAAAATTTATTGCCTGGCAACAACAATATTAATAGTGCTCATAATGAAAATGTGAACCAGGGCTTCACTGGAGTAAGTATGAAATTTATTACTTTCTCAGGATTTTTAGATTCATCTGTGCCAATAATCGCTAACGGGGTAAATAAAAAGATAATTGATTTTGGCAACAGTTAGAGAACAGAAAATGTTTATAGTCAAAAAATTTCTAAGTTAGGTACGTAAGATGTTTTCACCAATGTAGTCACAAGGACATAAACTAATGATGGGACTTATTTTACGTGTAATGTTTGGAAATACTTGACTCCAGTGCGATTGATATTGTAAATATATATTTATTTTAATTTACAGGGTGCGGCAGAGAAACTTGCTGATTTTAATTGGATGCTAATTAGCAAATAGTGGTCAGAAAGGATTGGGAAGAGTCTCATTTTAAAGAGAAGGTCCTGAAGTTTTGTTATATCATAGTTTAGTTGTCGCCATGAGTTGGACGTAGGAGCAACGAGCGTTCGCCGCCGAATCTTACTTTTCAAATAATCTTTCGGTGGTCGCCACTCAAGGTTCAAAATTCAGCCCGTTGTTCCCATTCCTGGCTGGGAATAGACTGTTTTGTGAGTGAAAATATTCATTGAAAGTGGGGGTATGGCAAAAAGAGGCCCAGGAGGTCAACGGATTCCCAGAACCCTAGAAAACGTCGAAAAAGTGAGGGAGTTGTTTTTGCGCTCTCCCAGGCGTTCGCCGCGTAAACACGCTGCTGCTTTGGGTATTTTTGATTGGACACTGAGACGAATTCTTCACAACGAACTCCAGTTTTATCCCTACAAACTTGCTGTGGTTCACCAGTTGAGTGATAACGTCTCCTTGAAAGGTGACGTACCGTGGCCAGCCCGCTCCCCCGATTTGACACGCCGTGACTATTTTTATGGGGGTATCTCAAATCGATCGTTTACAACGACAAGCCCCGGACCCTGCAACGCCTGAAGAACAACATCCGACTTGCTATCACCAACATCCCAATCGATATGCTCGAAAGAGTGCAACAAAACTTCAAATCTAGGGTAGATGAGTGCATCATTAACAGGGGCCGCCATTCTTCTCGATGTAGTTTTTAAATCTAACTAATATAAAAATTCAGAATGGGTACCATATCTTATAAAAAGTAGTAAACTGATACATGAAGTACTTTTCCCTTAGTTGACTTTTCAAGTCTGCAAGTTTCTCCGCCGCACCCTGTACCAAGCTTATAACATTTCCGATTTACCTAAACATTATTTGTAGCTTGCATTTGTATTTAAGGTGTGTAATACAGTTTTTTAGTTTGTCCAGTCAGAAAAAATTGCCATTGTTTACAGGAGTAGCCATTGTGTGTATAGATATGCACTTTAATGTTGAAATATTCATGAACGAGTGTCACTAAAACACCATACCCGGCCGAAACCCGGGCAGGGCCGGGTACCCGGCTAGTCATTTGCATCTCAGTGACGTGCGTCTATGGTAAAATTTGCATGAATTTCTGACCACTCCTTCTTGGTGTTGCATTTTCAATGTCGAGCAAGTGTATATTGGTCTATTAAATATGAAATCTAGTTTTACACGAAATATATTCTGCATACATTTATAGTATTTTATTTATATCTTATTTATTTTTTATTGTTTGTATAATTCAGCTTATCGGATTTTATTCGAAATTAAAAACTTTCAAATGTGCATACTACAAGAAAAATTTACCTGATGTAAATACACAATATTATTGTAAATGTTTTTAAAATGGTGATTTTAAACGCTGTGATTATGTTTGAAAAATAAATATATAAAAAAAAGATCAGTAATTCCTATTTCAAAAAAGTTAACTTTTTAATTCATGCGATTTTCCTTTTATCTGATACACTAGGTGGCCAAAAGTATCCGGACACTTTCAAAAATTCACATTTTTACATATAGCTGGAGAAATAAGTGATCAATTGTTCTTTAACTTTAGTCATACAAAATATAGGCTTCACCGAACATTTCCAAGTTGAAATTAAATTACCCTTGCATTTGGGGGACGATAAGAAGGGGGGTCGAAAGAATAACCGCTTTTTGACCATAACTCTTTGAAAATAGCTCGGAATAAGCTATGCATTTCAGTAATTAATTAGCATACTATGTATAATTACTATACAAATTCAAATGAACGCACCACCCTTACTTCCGAAGATATGAAACATTTTTTAAAAAACGGCAATTTATTTGAAGGGTTTTTGCTCATAACACGCAGAGTTTTTGATCAAACCTTATCAAAACTTCAGGAAAGATGACAAAATACAAGAGAAAGAACATACTAAAACGGTTTTTAAAAATATTAAAAATCCGATGAGATATGAACGTTAAAAGGAAAAAAAATTTCACGGCGCATGCGCGAACGACAGAAATTTATAACTACAAAAATATTGTAGCCTGGTATATACTGCATCTTATAAAAAAAAAGTTCCAGTTGAATATCATGAAAATTGAAAAAGATATCAGCGATCTAGTGAGCTGTATTTCATTCATTCGCAGACAATACATACATAGTGAGGGTCTGTCCACAAAGAGCTATTTTTAAAATAAAGGTTATTTCGTCATCGTTCAAAACCAACGTTTCAGGGGGTCTCCAGATACTTTTGGACACCTACTTATAAGGTCTTTTTGGCCGAATGGGCGAAATGTGACTTCTATGCCAAATATAAATTTTTAAACAGTATACAATTTAACATTGAAAAATATGCTCGATTGTCCCCACACTATTTGTGAACAACCCCTCTCCATTTATGAATTGACTGCAAATGAATGAATTACAGCTCACTAGATCGCTGATATCTTTTTCAATTTTTACGATATTCAACTGGAACTTTTTTTATAAGATGCAGTATACACCAGGCTACAATATTTTTGTAGTTATAAATTTCTGTCTTTCGCGCATGCGCCGTGCAAAATTATTTCCTTTTAACGTTCATATCTCATCGGATTTTTAATATTTTTAAAAACCGTTTTAGTATGTTCTTTCTCTTGTATTTTGTTATCTTTCCTGAAGTTTTGATAAGGTTTGATCAAAAACTCTGCGTGTTATGAGCAAAAACCCTTCAAATAAAATTGCCGTTTTTTAAAAAAATGTTTCATAACTTCGGAAGTAAGAGTGGTACGTTCATTTGAATTTGTACAGTAATTATACATAGTATGCTAATTAATTACTGAAATGCATAGCTTATTCCGAGCTATTTTCAAAGAGTTATGGTCAAAAAGCGGTTTTTCTTTCGACCCCCCCCCCTTCTTATCGTCCCCCAAATGCAAGGGTAATTTAATTTCAACTTGGAAATGTTCGGTGAAGAATATATTTTGTATGACTAAAGTTAAAGAACAATTGATCACTTATTTCTCGAGTTATATCTAAAAATGTAAATTTTTGAAAGTGTCCGGATACTTTTGGCCACCTAGTGTATATTTCTCTTGCCTGTTTTCTTTTCTACGTCATAGCTTTCTCATTTCTTTATCAAGTTCAATGATTTTCCCCTCATTTTAACACGTTGACTTCCACAGTAATTTTCAGATTTCTGGCCAAAAATGAAATTTTGATTTTATTACATTATATTATTAAAAAGTCTAAATCTAGAGCATAGTTATAAAATAAAAGAGTAATAAGTAAAGTAAAATAAAAAAAAAATAAAAAATAAATTTAAAAGTAAAATAAGAGTAAAAGTATAATATAAATTGTCTTTTCATGCAAGCCAACATTGATTTTTTGTTCTTTCCCAAGAAGCCATCTATCGATATTAGCACTGATATATTACGAGTTTAATCGTAGCAACACAAGAATGGCAAGTGAATACAGTACGAGATAACTCGTAGTTGGCGTCCTTGAAAAGATCGCTACCTACGAGTTATCTCGTAGTCGGCAGTCAACGTGTTAAAGCTAGTCGTACCCACTGTTTAAAAAAAATTGTGTAAAATATATCTAATATATAAAATTCTCGTGTCAGTTTTCGTTGCCATACTCCTCCGAAACGGCTTGACCGATTTTGATGAAATTTTTTGTGCTTATCCAGTATCTATGAGAATCGGCCAACATCTGTTTTTCATCCCCCTAAATGTTAGGGGTAGTCCACCCATAAATTTTTTTTGTTCGCACATAACATCTGATCTACTGAACTAAAACAATATGTGTTATCGTAAATCCTTACTTCAATGAGCGACCCGATGGTCAAGTGGTTTTGCGCGTCAGGTTGAAGTTCCTGATGGAATGAGATCGAATCCAGGCCCGCAAGGATTTTTTCGAACAGCTGCATGGTTTTTTTTTTTTTTTTTGAATGATTTTAATGATTGTAATGTCCTTATGCAGGTACATCCCTTCATGGGGATCTACCCCATATTTTTTTTATAGTACAAAGTGACAGTTTTGGTCGGATCTTTGTTAAAATTGGCAATGGGGTCCTTCGATGCTGTAGAATTTTCTTATGGACGTTTGCGCCATTTTTGGGGGCTTTGAATCGATTGTGGCAATAAATGGTTTTGGATTTGCGGCACTTATATTATTTTTTCAAAAATTATATACACTATCAATTATATTATGTTAATTTTTGTACCTTTATAAAATTCTGTATTTTATACCTTGCATTTACGTCAAATTCAAGGTAAAATTAAAAGTCAAAAATTCTGAAGAAGATAAATATATGTTAAAAATTAAAGTAACTATTTTTTGTGATTTTCATATTGGTTGTGACCAAAAAACATCATTACAAACAAATAAAATGTATCAAACACCATGAGTGTTGAGTTATTAGGCAAAATCTGCTGTATAAAATTTTTTTCACTGCGAGAGGGGGGGGGGGGGGATATGAACGACCATTAAAGTGACACAAATTTTTAAAAAATAAAGGTTGGATCTCCAATTATCTTGCTTCGTAATTTGAACCCGCCCCGGCTGTGCAACGGTAAGCGATTAGTCATTCAAAAATTAATGAAAAACGTGATTGAAGCCAGGATTTTAAATGGCAAGTTCAGAGGTGAAAATATACTCATACCACGGATTCCTATTATACCTACAGATGTGCCAATTCAATTCAAACATATTCAGTTTCCGATTAGATTGGCATTTGCAATGACTATCAACAAATCCCAAGGTCAAACGATGTCTGTTTGTGGCTTAGATTTGAGAACACCATGTTTTTCACACGGACAATTATACGTGGCATGCTCTCGAGTGGGTAAACCATCCAGTTTGTTTGTGTTAGCTAAAGATGGACTAACAAAAAATATTGTTCACGCTATAGCATTAAGAGATTGATATTGTTTAATAGTGTTACTGTCGTAATTGTTTAATTAATGATATATAATTTTAAGGAATAAATTATAATAACTTAAAAATAATGTTTGCCTTTTGTTATTTTTATATTCCATCATCGTTCACAGCGCTCCATGCTTATTTCACGCATATACCACATTCTTACATACATACAATATACACATTCTACCATACATACATACATACTTACAATAAGTAAGCTATTTTTTGTCTACACTAGAAATTACTAGGAAATTATTTATATGGCAAAACAACGTTTGCCGGGTCAGCTAGTATATATATATATTTTGTATTACTTATGACTTCAAAGAATAGCATATAGCAGTCGAAAACTAAGCTGCAATGGCTCTTGTAATGGGAACGGCGTAAGTTCGAATATGGACAGAAATATATCGTTTTAATATTTTTTTTTTTTTGCTTAAGCAGAATTCTATTCTAACTTTCCATCATCATTTTATATCACTTTTCAAAGGCGTTTTTTTAACTTTCATTTATTTTACTATTTTTTGTGTGTTCGGCATAATTTTAGTAACATTTCATCAAACTTCAAAACTAAGACATCATTTAAAGTTTTTTCACCGCAGTCAGCGAAAAATTTACAAACAATTCACATTTTTCGTTGTTTTCAAAAAATTACTTAAAAAACGTTTTTTTACATTCCTTCTGTCAAGTGCGAATGCTTTTCACAGGTCAGCCAATTGTACGTATTCCTGTAGATACTCCTCACTAGAATTTTATTTCCGGAACGCTTATTCATTTATGCATCAGCAGTTTTTCAAACCAATGAGTAACAAAGAATCTCGATTTCCTGGATTGTTATGTAAATAAGGAACTAAAATATAAGAAAAATAAAATCCTAATTGTTGATTTATTTGGTTTGAGTCACTATATAGAAATACAATTACTCCATGGTCAAATATTTCTCCTTTGTTTAACCCTTTACGTCCCAAATTAATGTAACTATGAATATTCGCACTTTTTTTGTTTTTTATTATTAAAAATACATCAGACAACATCTATATCGAGTATAATTTTTTTGAAAATTAGTAGGGTCTAAGGCCCCCTACGCCTTAGGGCCCTTAAAAAACTGTTTCCGATCGCAGTTACCATCTGGTGGCCTCTCAGCAAAGTACATGGAGTGCAGGCCCGTCATTTAGGGGGAGCAGGGGGCGGGGTCAGTTGCCCCCCCCCCTGACTTTGAGAAATCAATGCATTTGCATATAAGTGGGCGTGGCTTTTGATGTTTTCCGATGAAATTGCATTGAGTTTGGACCCTTTGCCCCCCCCCCCCCTCTGGAAAAACTTGAAATGACGTCCATGATGGAGTGATACTTAAAAGCTTCAGCAGGATTTCAACCATTTAGGATTCATAATACTAAATTAATATGATACTTAAAAGCTTCAGCAGGATTTCAACCATTTAGGATTCATAATACTAAATTAATATAAGCGGGACTTCAAAGTCCCGTCGGGGCATAAAGGGTTAATAACAATACATTTTTAGTCTAAAACAGTAATTCTTAACCTTCTAACAGCTCTCGCCCTATTTATGTTAAAAAAAATTCCAACGCCCCTTAGTGAATTTGCAAGAATGAGAGGTGTAAATTTGAGAAGCAAAAGCTTAAACTGATTTTATTTGACCCCTCGGCATTCGCACCACCCATGGGATGTCGCTAGTGTCCACCTTGAGAAACACTGGTCTAAAATACTTCATCTAATAACTCCAGAACTTATCGTTTATTTGGGGATCATTAAGCTTAACTTGATAGTGTGCATTGACCCCACCAAATTTTGGAAGCATACGGTTTTTGTTGTCAGGTATAAACATGTGGTGTTATTTTTGAGCATACACAATATCTTGAACAGTGATGTAAAATTTCTAGAAATTTTGAAACCATGCAAAATACAACAGTTTGTTTCTGGAAGAAATTGAAAATTTAAATTTTTTTTTATAATTTAAAATGCAGTTTAATAGCTATATTTTTGAAACAGAAACTTAAGTGCTGAATGTTTAAAAATATTTTAGTCTGTTATTTTTGTTTTCATTATGTTGCTATTTCACTAAATGCACCCGTTGTTGAATTTTTACTGGAAAGTGGGTTTTTGCATATCTTTTGTGACAAAAATTATATTTTCTTTCAAGTAATCGAATTTCTCCAGAAATTAAAAAAAAAAAGAGGTGATTACTCAAAGTATCGAAATGCTTTTTGCATCTAAAAGCGTACTAATTTGTGAACACTAACTTATCCTCAATGTCTTGAGTTAGCTCTGATTTTAAGTTTTTCTTTTCTTTGTTTATATTGTTTTTTTTATATATATCTGTATATTTTTTTCTCTATTGTTTTTACTTTCTGTATATATGTTCTTATGAATTCAGATGAGTACTTTATTTCCCTATTCATTAATTTGCCCGAAATGTTGTCCCTTTTGAGTGATGGGAGCTCGTCAGGCTGTTTTTTTTTTACAGCCTTTACTCCCTTTACTTAATCAGGGCTTTTTGTTTTATGATGTATATTAGGGTGGAGCGAAAAAAACAAAGTTTTTATTTTCGAATCGTAATAGTGCGGAAAAGTTGCGATTGGTGAAGAGCTACAAAACAAAACAAAAATTTTTGAAATCGGATAATATCTTCCGTTCCCGCAACGAGCCTGAAATTTTGAAAAAATGAAAATTTTCATGTGTTTTTAGCGATTTTTTAAAATTTTTGTTTTAATGTTTTATTTTAATGCTCTTGGACGGAAAAGTTACGTTTGGTGAAGCCTTCTGAAATTTTGAAAAATATATTGAAATCGAATAATACCTTCTGATCCAGGAACAAGCCAGAAAAACCAAAAAAGTATAAAATTTGAGCTTTTTTTGGGGTGATGAAAAAAAATATGTTCTCATGTTTTTTTTTTTCTTTTTTAACCGGTATCATAGCGTAAAGAATTTTAAAGAGCACTATATTACTCTTAAACATTATTTTTTTTCCTTGATTTTTCAGGTATCTTCTAAACATGCAAAACTACCATTTTTTACAACAATGAAACATTTTCAAATAATCGAAAGTTATAAAATATTTTCCAAAATTTCTACAATCCAGTACAAAAATCCACTAAATAAAACACCCACTCCAAAAAAAAGGCTAATTTTAATCACTAAACTATTAACAATTTTAATACCTAACTAATTATATACAGTTTCCTAATCCCCTTTTGTAGTCTGTGCCTTCTATAATTATGTTACCTAACTTAACTGACTACCCACAGAATCCTTTAACATTAATTTAATTAGAAACTTATTTTAAAATTAAAACTTCTTTAAAATTAAGCCTAGTTAGGTTAGGTAGTGTATAGAATGAGACTGCAAAATGCAATAAA
>JAXGGA010012782.1:0-37523 GCA_038373865.1 Uloborus plumipes | reverse complement strand
CAACAATAATCGAATTCGTGAAATGAAGGCTTTCTCAAAGCTATCGTTTGAAAATTTTGTAACAATGAATCTACGATCTACTTCTTCAAGGTAAAGTTCTACTTATTAAAATTCATTATTAATAAACCATAGGTTAAATCAGCCCCAAAGATGGCAAGAATCAGACTTCTTTTCAACCACACACATCCACATCCACTAAGTGTGATGACATCAATGTCTTTCAAAGACTGCAGTAATGACAGTTCCTGGAGATACTTCCCTTTCTTTAAATGAGTTGACAGCGAAAGTAACTCGTACTTTTCGTGAAACAAGTCCCTATTTTGTTTCATTTCCATCGGCACACGAGACGAATATGCAATTAAAAATATCAGCGTCAATGTAGTAGAAATAACAAAGAGAATATCATCAATATATAATATAATATTGGAAAACTTTGGACTAAACATGATTCCTACTCCTAAAACCTTTAAGTAATTCAAAAAAATGTGCAAAATTATCAAAAACACCGGTACGGAAAAGCAATCTTGTACACAGGATATCATTTTTATAATTTTTCTATATTTTTTGACCAGGTTCCTATATTTATGCATAGGTGCTTCAGATAACTCATTTCTGAATGAAGAAAGGCAGCTGAAACAATAGTAACAAACTGAGCAATAGAAAAAAGCACTAAGTATCAAAAATGAAGATGATGAGAAGTTTAAAATGTAACATATGAGGAAAAAGTAAATGGTATTTAAGACATCGAGATCAAATGGACTGTAATAAAAATACGTATAAACTGGATAAGCTTTTTTTAAAACTTCTAAAAAATATAACACTCTCAAACAGTTAGATATCGGCAAAATGTACACAAAAATTAAAATTGCATTTGTTACAAGCGTTCTCTTTTTCATTTTGGTTTTTACTGATAGCTTGAATATCAGCCTTTTTATCTGTCTTTTCCTGAAGTAAAACGAATACCACAAAATCTTGGCCATTGTAACAGAAGATATACCAACAATCGGAACTCGGTAGTTTTCTTCTGATTCAGCGAATGCAATCACTGTAGCATAAATGGCTTTTATTAAAACAACGTGCGATATTACAGGAAAGGTCAAAAGCAGAACAGTCTCCGTTATTCTGCTCGGAGATTTTACCTTTCCTTTCCTTTGCAGAAAATTCATACCAAACAACGTAAACTGCCGAATCAAACTTTTCCACTCAGAAACATAACTTGATCTCATTTTGAAATTCTTCATACTTTATGGTAAACAAAATAGGTTTTTTATGCAATATAGACAACGTTTTGAAGATTTAGAGCAGTAACCGTGATAGACTTCTGCAATCATACAGAATGTTTTTTACTGGCACTAAGAAGCTTCAGTTGGAATCTTATTTTCGAAGAATTATATCTTATTAAGTTCCATGTCCCAAATTCTCTGATTTTTAGGATATTTCATGGGTTTTTAATTAATAAATAGTTCCTCAATATTTTCATTTTTATTATGCACTACATTTATTAATTTCCACTTCAAATACTGGTGTGATCAATGTCTATAAGTAATACAAACAACCAACCACATTGCGTTCATACACCTATTAAACATACTCGCTAGGTCTGCACGAATAGGAAATTTCTTATTCGTTGAAGTTTTATGCTAACAGGCAAAGAAACAGTCTAAGTTTTACTATAAAAGTAAATAATTTTCTCTCTTATAATTATACTAAATAAAACAGGAAGAAGAAAAGGGATGTACGTGGACTTTCTAAAGTTTCGAATAACTTTTGCAAAATTCAACCCTAATTAGGTTTTCATTGAAAAGCTTTTCCAAATCATGCTGTAGGGCAGCATCTCTGTCAGATCTACTATGACTATGTTCTACTTTAAAATGGATGAGTGATTCTTCTACCATTAGTGCAAGTTATCTCTAAATTTTGAATGTTAACCCTTACACCTCTTTACTTCAATGATTCTAATATATTCTTAATCCATTCATATTTCTTCAATTGACGCACCATATCGGAGAATCAAAACATAATGATAGTATTCATCGTCAAAGATTTTTATGCTAGATCTTAAAGAAATTTCTATCAGATGTAGCATAGACTCTATTTGAAATCAATCCTAGACGAGTTCTTTCAATACCATGTGTATTATATACTTCTGGATAAATTACAAAAAAATAGAGTGTTTTTTGAATCTTCAATTTCTAAATTCTGGAAACTCTTTTCTGGCAATAAACAAACGTGTTTTAGTAGGATTGAAATTTTATGCATTTATTTTATTTTCCTTGTTCAGATGGCGTAGTATTATTTTACTATTTGCGCCTGTAACTTATTGTTGAAAGTTTACTTTTAAAACGTTTAATTTTAAGATTTCAAAACATTTTAAAGAAATTATCTACCAATTGATGACGACAAGTATTTGAGTTACAAAAATCCAATTAGATGCTCAATAAATTTGAAGCGCTTATACTGCTGAGAAATCGGAGGAAAATAACTAAATCTAAATTCATGTACCTGTTAAATAAAGAACACAATATGATAAATTTATTTCAATACTCTACTTCAATGATGTTAAAGCACAAATCTTCAAGTGTCTTTATTCTTCATTAAAAAATTTAGCGTGTTCAGCAAAGTTATGTTCAAAACTTGACCAACTGATCTAAAGCATTACTATAGTTAATTGAAAAGGCTACAACACAACATGAGCGATTATGGTTACGTAACAAGACACACGCACTGAGTTAATTTTGCTCAATTAATCCTATCTCTATGTCTTTTCTTTTTTTTTTCTTTCGAAATCTCGGCTTGAGCGAAAATTACTCATGCTTTTAGACTTCTCTTCTGTAAAAAAAAAAAAAAAAAAAAAGCTAAACAAAAAGAATAAGGAGAATTAATGTAAATACATTAATTAATAAAAATTAAGTTTTCATTATAACTAAACTTATTCACGTGTTGTTAGAATATTTTTGGTTTAATTACAAAACATCGAGAACAACAAAACATGACCTTAATACATCGATGTTTAATAAATCTATGTTTTAACTAAAACATCAATGTCTCACAACTAGTGTAAATTGAATTTTTCTTAAGCCTGTCATCTTTAATTCGAAATTCTTGGTATCTATGTTGCAAGTTTGCATCTAAAAAAATTGTGAAACTGGAAGTCCATTTTCCGGAAGAAAAATAAACTAACGTTTGCAAGCAGCTGTACACTCTGAATTTAGTCTTTAATTTCAAATCTTTAATGGGAAAATACATTAAGAATAAAAAATGCTCTCACACACACACAAATATTGAACTACTTGAATCTTATCGATTAATGAAGAATCATCAGCAACGCAATATCATTTTCAAAGTTAGAATCATCATTAAGTGTTTATTTTGAATCATTACTCCTCATAAGTATTAATGAAAAACATGTTTTTCAAACGTTTTAATGATACATATTCGGAACTTAGTAAGGATAATTTTCGATGTAAAATAACTTTTAAACACAAAAAAATTACGTAAAATTCAGTTTCAGTTTCATAATAATACAAAAGATCGTAAAGCATTGTGTTTTAAACTACAATAGCGGCCAATTGAAAAACTCCTAACAATCTACAGTTCCGGCTTCTCTATTCCTGGTGTCAAGCTGCGAGAAGAAAGAACTAATTCGTTGATTTGAAAAAAAAAAAAAAACTTGAGATTTTATAAAGGTTTTTGTCTGATAATACATACAAAATGCTAGCTAATCACTTGGTACGGACAGGAATAAAAAAATACATCAATGATAACAATTAGTATTCTATTAACTGATCTAAACGTAACCAAATGGAGGAAATTAGCATAGTTTCTAGTGAGGGTATGAAAGAAATTGCATTTGTAAAGCTAATGGTGAAAATATGGATTCAGTATATCTAAATGGTCTCGAAAAATGCTGTTTCGAACTTTTCCAATTTAAGGCTATCGTGGAGTATTGGTACAAAGCAGCGGATTTCTGGAGTTTTTCTACGTTACTTTTTTTTCTAAGATATATAAATTAAAAAAAGGTTCGTTTACGAGTAGATCTTGTGTTGTTTATAATGAGGTATAGAATGAAAACTTCGTTCTGCCGTCAGTGGAAACTTTTCACGGTCCATTTTGATTTATTTGGAATTAACTTCTTGGAAAAAAAGCAAGAAAGTAGCCTAAAAACCTTGCCTCATCGGATCTTATCTTTAATCTTTCCTTTAGTATCCCACCTTCTTCTAATAAATGCCACTTATACTACTCTACTGACCTTGTTAAAATACGATATACACTACCAGATACCACTGGCTGGTTTATTCATGCATGCGATGGGTATGATTTTATGGTACTCGTTCTTTTTGAGAAAAAGAGAATTCAATAAGTTACTCTTCATGTTAGAGCCAGTTAAAATCGGTTGTCAGAAAAGAATTACTTTAATGGCAGCAGTAATAACATTCGTTCATGCATTACCCCTTCTAAATTCATCAGTAATACTTTATCATCACGATACCTTAATATCTAGTCATCCCTCTTTCCAACTCTTCTATGACAAACCTTTCGATCTCCCGTACCAAAACGCAATATATTTGGTAGTGAAAGAACACCTTCTTTATCTAATAACATCATCGTTTTTAGTACTTAGTTGTTTCTTCTACAATTTCGTGTGTAGCTGCTGTTGTAACAGCCTTCGTACATTCCGGAAAGATTTTCATGCCGTTTCTGCAAACAGTTACCCGTGCTTAGTCATAAGATATAGAAACATATTAAAAATGTTATCATACACACAAAAGTGTTTTTCCGTACCGACTTTCTTGATTATTTTGCTAATCTTCCTCAATTATTTAGAGGTTTTAGTAGCAGAATTAAAGTTGAGCTCTGAAGTTCACATCGTTTTTCATATTGAAACTTTTTCATTTCTGTTAATAAATACTGTGGCACTCATATTGCTCATCTTAAATTCGTCTCGAGTGCCACTTGAAATGGAACGCAACATTGAAATATTCTGCAAAAAGTACGAGTTACTTCTACTTTCAACTCAACCAAACTGCATGAAGGTACGTAATGAACTGAGAATATTACAGTATTTGAAAGACATAAAAACCGTAACATTTAGTGGATGCGGCATTGTATGGTTTACCAAAAGCGTAATACTCACCATTTTAGGCGCTGATTTGACTTACGGTTTGTTACTGCTTAACGTTCAGGAGTAGGACTTTTACTTTCGAGCCGCAATGTGATAATTGAACATAAAAGTTTAAAAATATGTTTTCTATGACCTTAGATGACATTAAATCTTATGTTGAATGTACCCACAGCTTTCTTGTTTGGCAGCAATTTATAAGTGCACCAAATAAAGCCACCATAAGACTCGTGGTCTAATATGGAGTATTTTTTATTCAATTCGCTCCAAGTTTTGCACATTCATCATATGACTCATAAAAATATTTCAATGTTTTCAAACGTAATTGCATGTGAAAATTTAAATTTCTATTATGTATTTCAGTAGTTTTAACCCATTAATGCCTAGCGTCCCTTTTTAGGGACGGTCCAAAAAAGGGTCTGAATTTCTTCAAAATGAACATTTTAACCAAATAATAGTGTTCAATTAGTACTTTGGTATTGTTTCAATTCGTTGCTAACAGATTGCAGCACAAAACCATTGTAAAGAGCGTTCTGTAACAGTTTTGATATGATATTTATCAAAAAGTACATCGTTCACAATCTCAAGTATAAAAGCTAAGTTTTCAAAGTTATTCCCAGCTTCCCAGTTTATGTTAATTGCTGATTTTATTTCTTCTTATAAAATGTCTATTTAAATATTATATCGTAGGCAGAAAAAAAAATCTGTAAAAAAAGTATGTAACCTCTGAGGTCTATCGTAACTTTTAAGGGACGATTTTTCTTTCCTTAATAAAAAAATTATTTTTTACATAATATTTTTTGAATTATTTTTCCTGTCCATTAAACACTGTTTGTAACCAATATACAAAATATCTTTGGAAAAAAAATCTCAGGCATTAATGGGTTAACCCTTTAACTGTCAAGTTATCTTGATGATTTGGGTGCACAAATTGTCAATTTTTTTTATTGCAAAAATCAAATGTTTAGTACAAAATAAAATATACTTAGTCGTTAAAAATTGATATTTTGAAGCACATGGGTAAAATATTTAAAGTTTTGTAGCCACTGCATATTTGCTTGAGGCGGCTGCCACTCAACATGGCAGTTGTAAAGTTCGCTTATAGTGGAGCATTATTTTCTAAAAATGGAAAAATAATTCATTATTTTCTAAAAAGTAAATAAATGAGAAAAAAAAATAAATAAATAAAAGTGAATACCTTTCAGTTATTCAGTCTTGTGTGGTATAACTGGAAACACTTTTCCAAGCACAAACCCGAGAAACAGTCGGGTTTGACAGAGATGAAGCCGAAATAAACGTCTCCCGATATATATTCGGGTATAGCAATACGATGCACTCAAAAAAAAAAAAAAAATACCCCGAGTAATACTCGGGCGTGACATTTTCGAACACCAGTGCTGTGCCCGAGATTATCTCGGGCATGACAGTTAAAAGGTTAATAAAAAGAGGTGAAAAGCAGTAAGTAACGGCCCATAAGCCATGGCTAAGGCAGAAACATGCAATACACCACACTGTTAAAAAAATGTCCTGAAAATAATGAAAAAATATACGGCAGCTGAGTTGCCGGAGTGTTTCCGTTTCGTTAATTATATTTCCGTGATTTTGAGAAATGTCAGTTCATCATTTTTCCGTTCCTCATTTTTTCGTTTCTTAATTCTCCGTTCTTCATTTTCTCGCTTCCCCGCTTATACGTTATAGGCTTATACCTAGACGCTTACACTTATATATACATACATACACACACAAATATATATATATATATATATATATACATATATATATATTATATATATAAATATATACAATTCAAACTCTCAAATATCTTGCCTTTAAAAAAATACTTTAGCAATACAAGAATTGGTTTTTTTTTTCATTAAAAATTTTAGTTCATTAAAATAACATGATTTTTTTTTTTTTTTTTGTAAAGATTACATCAATTCTCGCATAAAATACTCAAATATTTTGAAGGTGAAATAATCAATGCATAGTATTTCTGAGCGCACAACTTCAAAACATTAAGAAGTATTAACAAGGTGCATTTTTTTTAATATTTTCTCTTAAGTTTGAATACAAATTAAGTTCTTCCGAAAGTTTTTTTTTTCTTTTTTTCTGAATTTGAAACATTCGTGGTTCCTTTAAAAAAAATCCTGTATTTTCACTGATTTCCTCTATTTTCATACATTTACGTTATGGTATTCATAGTGATCAACACTTTAAGAAATGGACTCTGAAAATTGACGATATTTTTTGTTTTTAATGAAATCGCTTCCAAAGAATAATCTTTAAACTGGTTTAAAAAAACTAAAAAATACGCTTTTAGATGCACTTATAATACATCAACATGTAATATATACTTCAGCTTTTAGTGTTAACAGTATTAAACATATTACTTTTAATATTTTCAAAGAACGTGAATTGATCTTTCATTTAGAGTTACATACATGCATACAAACAAACCGACATGTGAAACTAATAAAAGCGTATTAAAAAAGCTTAGTTTTGAGACTAAGTTTTTTAATCGTTGTGGAAAATTACAAAAATCATTTTACTAACCCTCAGCACTCATAGTTGGTTTATATATGTAACTCTTAAATGTCTATCAGTTCACATCATGAAATAACAAACTATTAAGTCTAGACTCAAATTAAATTAAAAATAATAATAACAAAAATAAAAACATGATAAAAATTGATGGGGCAAGAGCCTTACCTCTTCCTGGACGAAAATCTTCTCTCTAATAGACGACTTACAAAAAAAACAACAAAAGGGGGTATGGATTTTAAAATATACTCACACACCCCTTTGTTGCCCATTTTGCGTGAATGCATTGCGATGAATTATGGACTGATAAACTAAATCTTCTTTAAAATGTCGGACAAGGGAAACTCGGCGGATGCGTCTTGTATCCAACGCGGCATATAGAATCCTTTCAGGAATAGAATGACTTCCAGGAGCGTGAAAAGATCATTTTTTCACAAGTCTTCTAACGGCACAAAATAATTGGGGGAACGCTATAAATCCAGCTTAAGTTTTCCAATCCTTGCAATCTCAAATTTTGAAGCAAAATGGCTTCACAACACTATCGGTTTCTCACTACATTCGAACGATATATGTTTTGGCAAGTGTCCAAGTTTCCAAGTTCCTGGCGCGGGGAAAAAATGATCGGTAATTCACGGAATATGTCTGTTCCTTTAAGGAAAAGATACGTTTTGAAGCGAAAACAGAAATTTTCTGTTAAAATCAGAAAAAAAACTTCCTGAAAATTCAGGTTTTTTTTAACAGTGCACCAGCTCGCTTATTCCTTCCATGGACTAATAAGCACGAAACTGTAGTCCGTGGATGGATCTGTGGTTATTTGCCAAAAGTTGATATTTCAAATTTGACAATTTTCTAATTTACCGATCATGATATGTGTTTAGTGTTGTATTTTTCTATGCCAGAATTTGATATGTCTAAAAAAAATCATATCAAGTTTGGTAGTTCAATGGTTTTCCCGGTAAACTTTTTTTAGACATATCAAATTCTGGCATAGAAAAATACAACACTAAGCACATATCATGATCGGTAAATTAGAAAATTGTCAAATTTGACATATCAACTTTTGGCAAATAACCACAGGAATAAACGAGCTAGTGGTGTATTGCCAGAAAGAGGTGCCTTGTGCTTATTAGGAACTCTATGAGATCAACCCTGAAAAAACGCCAAAAAGTACTGTTAAACGAAAAGAAGATTTGAAAAATTTTTTGCTGGTGATATAAAAACATATTGAATCACATTTAATAAACTCAAAAAATTAGTTTACTTTTTGTAACACTCACGCGCGAATGTAACACATTTGCATTTGCTTATTAATGCCGCCTTTTAATTGAACTGAGAGTTCATTGTTATTATTATTATAGTCATTTTAGTTGATAAGATCAAACTTTTTTTGTGTTTCCATTGAAAATGCTTCACATAAAAATAAAAATTGTCATTCTTCTAGTATTTTTAGAATCAACCACTTCAAGAGAACAATTTTATAAATTTGCTAGAATTGTATTCTCTTTCTTATTGTCAGTAATATGAGCTTGGCAATTATCCAAGTACATATACTATTTTTTCTAATTAATAATCGCTTCTTTTTTTTAAATAGATGAAATTTTCTCATTCATTATCTCAACATAAGTCTCGCATTAAGACAACTAAATCACAGTGACGTTACCATAGATTCCCACTAACTCTTAGGGTTTTGATGTAGCCGAAGTCATCCTGCCTTCATCCTCCATACTCGACAAATATAGTCAATTATATTTTGTCTCCCTACAAGAAATACTGAGACGATAGACTTACATAAAGTATTTTGAACACTACAGAATGGTAAAAAATTTGCTTGCTTTTCTCGCCGGGATAACTGCGTAGAATACCATTACAGAGGTCAAAAACGACAGGAACGAGAACAGTATAGAATCAGAAACTCGGCTATCTGTCTGGAATTGCTGGGATATGGGAAAAATATTGTGCTCAGAAAGCAAATAGTTGATGAAGAATATGTGTTATCTTCAACTTTAAAGCTGGAATCACACATAGGAAAATTCGTTCAACCCAACTTCCAAGTCAACCGCAACTTCAAATTTTCATTCAATTGCCTGCCAGAAATTGCACAGTACACGGATGTTTTCTGGCCGAAGTAGACTGTAGAGTAGAAGTAGCAGTTGTGAATTGGGAGTTGAGTTGAACGAACGTTTCTATATGTGTGATAACCGCTTTAGAAAGTGAGATAAACATGTGTTACATTCAATCCGAGTAACAGTCAGAACTGTGATACAATGACACAAGAATAATCCTGGGCCTAATTTTTTTGAGTTGAATAAGGATGAAGTCGCAATGTTTAGGATTAGGGCTTCAATTGCCTAATAATGAATGTATTTCCATATATCGAAAGTCATATGAGTACACCATTAGTTTTTATGCAAAATATGGTTAAATATATTTTGGCAATGACACTTGGAGCATCATAAAATCTTTACATCTTTGCCACAAAACAGAAGAACATTTACTCGCCATTGATACTTCTAAAGTGAGCTGAAAATTTACATTCAAAATAAATATTACTTCATGCATGTAAGTACTGAGATTCCTGGCTCCTTAATACTAAAAAATAACAATAATATCTTGTACATAAATGCACTGTAGATAAATTAAAATTCTAGATTAGATATTGTAAAACAAAACTCACAAATACAAGTACATATTATCCATTTAAAAAAGAAAAAAAAAGAATAAAGATTGTTATCATTTATATAAACCTATGAGTATATCTAGGCAAAATAGTAGCTTAATATTGAAGTAAGAATAGGTTTAAACATAAAACTGCAACTACTCAACGAATTAAAGATCAGCATTTTGATAAATCACGGTGGGAAAAAGGCGTCGCAACACAACATAATTTTTCAAAGTTGTAGTGACAATAAAATCTCTAAGTGTTTTTACATTTTTTTTAACCAAAAGTTTTCATAATATATTTCGGAGAACATTATATAGAATTAAAAAAAACCGAATGAGCAAATGAAGCGGATAAAAAAGTCAACTTAGATAAATTGATGAACAACTGTATTTTAAAAGGAAAATATATTTTTTGTACTTTAATCAAGCTTGCTGTACTTTAAGCAAGCTTTTTAATCACGCTTGCTTGGAATACAGAGCTGAAAAGGAGTTGTTGATAAGTGAAACCTCTTCTTGCACCTACTTATATTTTAAAACGCAAATAAGTTCATGAATAGGCTTTGAGACTTTATAATGTACAAAAGATTATAAAGTATTATATTTTCTCCGCACAATACCTGCCAATTTGAAAAATACCAACTAAACTATTAGTTGTGCTTTTCTATATATCTAATCAAATAGATTAAAGGAAAACATTTTCAGTACACCACCAAAAGCTTGCATGTGATTATACACAACTCTTTACCTGGTTAGATATCACAAAAAAAGTAACTTAACTTGAAGAATAGAATGAAGCAAAAGACATATTATGTAAAATCGATAGTATATTCAGTGACTTAACATTGAATCACATAAAGGATTTTATCAGGTTTTTTTACTGATAATAAATATATTTTATTCGAAAGAAGTTGTGGAATAAGGGTAAATGTCATTTCCAAACTACCGTGTGTTATTTTTACTCAGCAGTAAAACTGGAGAATTTTTTAATTACTTTTATTTCTAAAATAAAAGAAATTCGTTTATGAGACATTTTTGTTTTGTTGGCCATGAAGCACAAAAGAAAAATCGTGCTCTATCCTCAATGGAATCTCTTCGTTGCCCATTTTGCGTTATTTGGAATAAATTTCCTCGAACAAAATCAAGAAAGCAGCTTGAAAAACTTGCCTCGTCGAATTTTGTTTTGGACTTTTCCCCTAGTATCTCACCTTATAACCATTAATGCCGCATACATTACCCTATTGTGCCTGCTATATTATGAGTACAGCTACCAAATACCGCTGGGAAGTTTATTTGTCATTGTGATGGGTATGATTTTGTGGTATTCGATCTATTTGAAAAAAAGACATATAAAAAAGTTGCTCTTCATGTTAGAACCAGTTAGAATTGCTTGGCAAAAGAAAATTGTGCTAATGACAATATTTATAATATTCGTTCATGCATTACCCTTTACAAATTCATTCGCAATATTTTATTATTATAGTACTTTGACATCCAGTTATCCAGTTTATGGACTAGTCTATGAAAAACCCTTCGATATCCAGATTTTTAACGATACATATTTGTTAGCAAAATCACACCTTCATAATCTAATATCCACATCACTTTTAATGCTTTGTTCTTTCTTCTACAATTCCGTGTGTAGCTGCTGTTGTAACAGCCTTTGTATATTCCGGAAAGAGTTCCATGCCGCTTCTGCAGACAGTTACCCGAGCTTGGTCAAAAAATACAGAAAGATACTCAAAGTTCTAGCATACGCACAAAAATGTTTTTCCGTACCGACATTCTTGATTGTTTTGCAAATTTTCATAAACTTTTTAATGATTTTAGCAATCGAGATCAAAATTGGCTCAGAAGTTCACTTCACGTTTCAATTTGAAGTTATTTTATTTCTTCTGTTAACAACTCTGGCATTAATATTATTAATTTCGAATTCGTCCCGTGTGCCACTAGAAATGAAACAAAATGCAGAAATGTTTAGCGAAAAGTACGAGTTACTTTTACTCTCAGCTGAACAGAACTGCTTGAAGTTACGCAATGAACTGACTCTATTACAGTATTTGAAAGATATAAAAATCATAACATTTAGTGGATGCGGTATTGTGTGGCTCACCAGAAGCGTAATACTCACTGTTTTGGGAGCTGATTTAACTTACGGTTTGTTGCTAATTAACATTCAGAAGTAGGTTTTTCTCACTCAGTTACACAGCAGTTGTGCTTAACTTCAAAAACGGAAGCATAACATAATGAACTGACTCTATTACAGCACTTGTGGAGCGGAGTTAAAAATCACAGTGTTCAGTGGATGTGGCATTATATGGCTTACTAGAATCATAATACTCAGTTTTGGACTCTGATTTAACTTACACTTTGCTGTCAAGTATATTCAGAAGTCCTTTTTCACTATCTGCAAACCAGCAGTTGAGCTTGACTTCACAATCTAAAGCGTATTACTCACCAATTTAGTAGCTGATGCTGATATAACATACACTTTGCTACTTTAACAAGCAAGAGCAAATTTTTACTTCCAGATAGTCAGCCCTTGTGTGAATATTAAACTGAATGACTCTTAAAGGCCAATTTTATGCATTAGAAAACTGATAGTTGAAGTAAAATAAGGTGTTTATCGTTTTCAGCTTTGAGTGCAATACATGTGTACTTTGTTAATAATTAACAAGATCTTGACGAATTCCCTACGCATTCCGAATCTGAGAAATCACCTTAAAGCACTAATGTTTAACATTTGCTTTTTTTCTTTTGTTTTAAAGCCCTTCGTACAGTACAGTGGTTGGCTAATTAAGGACTAGTGCTGTGGCATCGATATCGATGTTTAGGAAAAATCGATAATTTTAAAAACACCGAAGTTTTTACCCACGATATGTTATGGGCGATGTTTTTTAAACTTCACTATTTTTCTTTTGATGTTTCTTTCGAAATCGATGTTTCAGGATTGAATGAAAAAGTTTCACACAAATCTGATAATTATGCTTGTGAGAAAACAGTTATTAATTATTCAGCCTTTTAAATTAAAGATAAACCTCCTTCAATATAATGGCAATAATTATACCTTCAGTAATGGTTAAAAAAAGTTTTGAAATATTTGATTTCCGTCCCATTCCTCCGTTCTATTGGAAAGAAAATTTTCCGTGTCTGTGGGGTGTAGTTATAGTTAAACAGATACATGTAGGAGGAAAAAAATTTCTGCTAACGTTAACTGGAAAATATTGGGTGTTATAGTGCCTTTACAAATCTCCCGTCCCCTTCCCAATAAGTCGCCTATTTAATTACTTAAAATATGTGTTTATTTATATAATACTAACCGCATAGTACATATTTCGTACTTCTAACACTGCCTGGATAATCTTGGAATAAAATTTGCATTTACTGCAATTGCTTTTACTGCAATTAACGGCAATTAAATTATTGCAGTTATGGCTGCCATACATATTTATTCTTGTTAATTTGTTTTTGAGCTAGTTTTATTTTTTATGTTATCTGGTTTGAAAAATGTTTCATGAGAGCCCAAATTAGATTTTAATCATTGTTGAATGTCTTATTTGAAGTTCTTGTATTATCAACTCATTAATGCCTAGCATCCCCTTTTAGGGACGGTCCAAAAAAGGGTTGGAATTTCCCCAAAATGAATATTTAAACCAAATAATTGTGTTCAATTAGTACCTTGGTACCTTGATATTGTTTCAATTCGTTATTAACAGATTGCAGCATATAACCATTGTAAAGTGTGTTCTGTAGCCAGTTTTAATATGATCTTTATCAAAAATGATATCGTTCACAATCTCAAGAAAAAAGCGAAGTTTTCAAAGTTATTCCCAACTTCCCAGTTTATGTTAATTGCTGATTTTATTTCTTCTTATAAAATGTTTTTTTAAATATTATATCGCAGGAAGAAAAAATTTTTGGTAAAAAAAGTATGTACCCTCTGGGGTCTATCGTAACTTTTAAGGGACGATTTTGCTTTCCTTAATAAAAAAAAATATTTTTCGCATAATATTTTTTTTATTATTTTTCCTGTCCATTAAACACTGTTTGTAACCAGTATACAAAATATCTTTGGAAAAAAAAGTCAAGCATTAATGGATTAAGACGTAAAATCAAAGTGTTTCATGAAATCATTTTTTCTGTCCATGTTTCAATCTTTGAGACTTACATGCATTAGGTTACGGATTTCATTGTATTGCCTAATCTGGCAAAAAAAAAATCTTCCGATCAGTTACTATAATTTTTTATTATCGATTCAATTTCGATTACTCTGAAATCATAGTTATAATTTCTAATTAATGATTTAATTTCTAACATTCATGTTTTGAAACATCGATGTTCAAATGAATCATAGTGCATAGACTATACAAAATTCAGAAAAGTAGACACAAATTAATAAACTATCTTATAAAATTTAAGCAAAGTGCCCTGTGTAAGTTTTAGAAAAAAAATCTTTTCCAGTAAAATTCAAGTTAAAACAACAGAATAAATGAATTGAACTATGGTAATTGAATACAGAAAAAGGAGGCTAAGCTTTGAAAAAGTTGTTTTACAAGAATTAATGAATGGAACAATGATACAGAAATTCAGAAGCTACAAAGTTTCAAAAAAGTTGTTTTAAAACATATATTAAAGTAACACAATAAAACACATCGTAAGAGAAAATACTTTTCTCCAATGTTGAAGAAGAGGAAAAGATTTTTTTCCTCAAAAACGAATTCTAAAAGAAAACGAATTATCCATTTTTTAGCCTACTTTCCCGTTAAAAATAAAAGAAAGACGAAAAAAGTATTAAAAGTAGCTTAATGCATCGAAAAAATATCGCCAAGTCCAAAAAATATCGCCAAGTTAAAAAAATAAAGAGGTAAAATGAATATCGAAAAATTAAAAATTTGCAAGTAGGGTATTGAGATGGGGAATTTGTGTGTCGGTCTGTCGGTCGGTCTGTCGGTCTGTCTGTCCCCCCCTAATAACTTTTGAATGAACATTCCGATTTGGACAAACTTTTTTTTGTTGGAAAGATCTCGGCGAGTACAGCTCATTCCCATATTTGATTTTTTGATTTGAACAATTTTTGGTTCAACTTTGAGCCGTTCAAATAACCGGTCCCGCGATACTAACTTTTTAATGAACAGTCCGATTTGAACAAACTTTTTTTTGTTGGAAAGAACTTTTCAAGGATACTTCATTCCCGTATTTACATTTCCGATTTGAACAATTTTTCGTTCAACATTGAACCGCTCAAGCAAGCTGTCACCCCTAATAACTTTTGAGTAAACAGTCCGAAAAAAAATGACTGACTGTGCAGACGATTTTTTGTTTATTTATTCATTTGTTTTATTGAATTTATTATTATTATTATTATTATTTTTGGCAGACGATTTTTTTTGTAACAAAAATGTTTCATTCACTAGGGCATTTTATTCTTTATTTATATTTAACAACTGGCAACGGATTAAAAGTGAAATTCGAGACATTTTATTAACGGACGAGTTTTTTTTTTTTTTCTTTCTTTGATAAAATGTGTTTTGATGTACTTTGTACTTTTAATTTTTTTTTGAAAACAATTGAGGAATTTTTCTACGGAAGAACTGTAACAGTTACATTCTTTAAAAGGTGCGACAAAACTTTATTTATTCATTTATTTACTTTTTATGTGTCTATTTCATCTGATGAGAGAGGTATATTTTGCTTTTAGAAATCAGCTTCAAGTGCTAAAAAGGTATGTTTGACATAATTTTTAGTCTTAGATAAACAAGAGAATAATGATCAGATGCTAGAATGCCGATGTCGATGTACGGGAAAGTAGGCTCGTTTAGTTCTTGACAGAACTTCTTGTTGTTACAGACGTTCAATTTGTTTCAATATAAGATTTTGTCGAAATCAGTTGAAATCAAATTCGGGTGAAGTCAAAATTAGTTGTAGTCACGCTCTCATTATTTTGATTAAAGGTTGATTGTTATACAGTTACTACTTGCATGTTAGCAGAGAAATGTTGCCAAAAATGATGCCAACTTAATGGTTTGTTCTAACTTCTCGCCATTGCCGTAGACGCTACGTTAAATGGTGTCTAGTACGCAAAGTCACATACAGGTAAAGTTTCAAGAACTACAAGATATCTGAGACAAAAAGAGAGGAAAAAGGATAATTCATTTTTGTCGAAACTACATTTATATTTTTAACGTAAAATCTGATTTTCAACATTTCACACAAAAATGCTCAACTAATTGAACTGTACATATTCGGTTCAATTATTATGAAAAGAAAAGGTGAGCAATGCAATATAATTTTTAGACGATACAACGAAAATAAAATTACCATTTCGAATATATATACATAAACATATATACTGGGAAACAAATGTTGAAATATTCTTTGTAAAATAAAATTCTTACCGTTACTGATTCAAAAGTAAAAAATACATGAAAATAACTTGAAAGAGAGCGAGGAAAAACTAATTATCTGTTTCTTTCTCCCTTAGTGCAATAACTTCCTATCTCAACTTTTTAAAAAACGATAATTTTTTCACCGATTTTAAATCACTGCAGAGGACAATTCATTTTGTGGTTCAATATAAATGAGTGTGCTTTGTATAAATGATTACAAAAACGTATTTTGGTGCTTGGTTTCATGTTGGTAGAGTTAATCACTATACTTAGGGTAAAGCTAATTTTGAAGCATTGTGGAAGGCCATTGAGACCTTGGTCACAAAATTTTATGGGATTGCACGAAAGTTTTTACCCATAAAATGAAACCCGCTTTGTCATGCTCAGTAACAACAAGCTTTCATTGCAAAGGATACTTTATGCTGAATGATTTACATTGGATTATTTATCTTCCTGCTTAAAAAAGTAGAAAATATTTACAGGAAAAACAAGCTTCAAGACTCCTAATGTATAGTTTAAGATTGAGATGAATTAACACCATCGACCATGACTAATTTTAAGAACTCAGTCTCGAACCATGTTCAGATTATAAATGAGTTTTCGTCCTAGGAAGAGTAACAAAATCGCAACAAATATTGTATGAGTTACATATCGATTGAAAACAAAACTACGTCTGATATCTTTTTTAAAAAAAAATGATATGCAATCTTTGTGTTCAATCTTTCCTTGTAGTATTTCTGCTATTGCAGAAAATAACTTCTATTACCGAAACGCCAACATTTAGGAAAGCACGTTAAATTACTAACCATGAAACGTAAACAGAAAACTGCGAAACATGTGCAGTGGAATCAAAGAACTTATAAGCGTTGGTGGAATCACCTAACTTGGCCGTTTGCTTTATTTGGAATAAACTTCTTGGAAACCACCGAAGGAAACAGCCTTAAAAACGTACCACGTCAGATTTTGTTCATGACATTTCCTTTAGTATGCCACTTGATTCTAATCAATGCCACTCACGTTACCGCACTTTGTCTGTTATATTACGAAGTAAGCTACAAGATACCCTTGGCTGGTTTGTTCACGATTGTGATGGGTTTGATCTCGTGGCATTCGTTCTACTGGAAGAAAAGGCAAATAGCTAGGCTCATTTATATGTTGTCGTTACTAAAAATTGCCGGCCAAAAGCGAGTTTTTTTAACAATAGTGATTGGAGTAGTAGTGTATGTTTTACCACTCATTACTTCGTTTGTTACGCTTTATTATTATGATGATGTGACCTCTGGTTATCCTGTTTACAAACGCTTCTACGATAAGCCCTTTGAGTTCGAAGCTTTAAACGCAATGTATATAATCATAAAATGTTATTTAAATAATGTATTATGCGCATCCTTATTAATCATCTGTTGTTTCTTTTATGATTCCGTATGTAATTATTGTTGCGACAACCTTCTTGCATTCAGAAAAGAGTTCTATGTATAGCCTCTTCAGACAGCTACACAAACTTGGCCAAACGATACAGAAAAATACTGAAAATTGTATCGTATGCACAACGATGCTTCTCTGTTCCGACATTCTTGATTATTTTGCAAATCTTCTTCAACTATCTGGTCATTTTAACTGCCTTAACGTCGTTCAATTCCGAAGAGCATTTTGTTTACTATTTAGATATGGTGCTGTTTCTTCTCTTAAATACTCTGGCATTGACACTATTATTTTTGAATTCGTCTCGTATTCCACTGGAGATGAAACGAATCAAAGTGATGTTTCATGAAAAATATGAGATACTCTTATTAAACACCCAACCAAGTTCTGGAACGATGCTTCCAGAATTGGCTCTGTTGCAGTGTTTGAGAGACATTGAAATCGTAACATTTAGTGGATGTGGTGTTGTGTTGTTTACCAAAAGTGGAATTCTCGCCATTATTGGAGCGGATTTAACCTACGGTTTATTGTTAATTAATATACAATAATAACATATTATAGGCTTCAGTTATCTGACGATCTAATATCTTATGTAACCGTAATGAAAAATATTGTTAAAGGTCTCCCCATTTCCTCTTTCACGTTCGATGACTGCTGTGCCAGACCCTTTCGAACTACATGCATTTAAGTAACTACTTTACGCAGCCCACATCTCTCTTAGCTAATTTTTCTACATTCCTCTAATAAACGAACAGTTACAGGGTTATTCAATTTGATATTGTTTGAGTGAAGGATAATGTACATTTCTCAGTAAACTGCTGGCGTAATAAATTAAATTATAGTTTAAAAAACCCAAAAAATACGCCTTTAGAATTAATCAAACTATAAAGCTTTAAACCTGTATTATAAGTTAACATGCACTTATAAAGTACAACAGCATGTAATATAATTTAGCCTTAAGTATTAATAATATAATTAAATATATTACTTTTATATTTGTAAAGAACTTGAATTTTATCTTTTATTTAGAGTTACATACATACAAACAAACAAACCCACATGAGAACTAATAAAAGCGTATTAAAAATAAAATGAATGAGTACACGGCATGTTCTTATCCAGCCGAATAGTACTTTTTCAGCAAATTATTCTTGTTTCGGAAAAGCTTCTTTTTCAGGCCAATAGAGTGGTGTAGTGGTTACAGTTTTACTGCAGAGAAAAAAAAATTTAAATTGAAAGAAAACAGATAAAGAGAAAAACGTAACTTTTTTCACTCATACTTTCATAATAATAATGGCACAAAACTTAAACCAGGTACACATCTTCTTACATAGAATAGGTATATACGGGAAAAAATGAAGACTTTTTAGTGGGAGGGGTGAATTTAGTGTATCGACAGCAAATTTTTAGTATTCGGCTTTAGATTTGCGAAACAACTTTAAATCTCTCCGATCCAGGGACTGCCGATCTGTTTCTCATTATTTTAAGAAAATTTGTGATAAAACTGAAATTTATTTGCACGAGGTATGAAGATGCAAAAGCTTACAGAATTTTCCTCGTGATATTCCAAAGGTAGGACAAGTTATATGGGCGATTCTCTGTAAACTCGTCATTTTTCACACGAAATCTGTCCGGGCATGTTTTTTTGAAATGTTCGTGTAATTATTTTACTATTGCTCAGAAAATGAATTTACTACTTTGGTTTGAAAGAGGGCCAATTGAAACTTGTGTTTTTCTGATAAATTGTGATAGGGGGTAAGTCCCCCGCCTGGTATAACTAGGCAGGGGACTGTGTTTTTGCTCTTTGTTGCATAATATCTGCAAAATTATTGGAACATAATTAGTTACGAGACTACCTATAAATTTAGGCACAAATCGTGGACATAATAACTGATGTGTTTCATAATTAAACTAATTGACATTAATAAAATCACTTCCCAGAGGACTGACCCTGATGCATACTTTCATCACAAACGTGGCTTTCAAACTAAATAAAGTACCGTTTCAGCACCGTTCTCAGCAATTTCAGCAAATTCACACTAATTACTTTAAACTTCATGTCAAAAAACATTTGCAAGAGTAACATATTTTTTCTATTGGAGCTTTGAATTTGACTCAGGGGACTGTTTGAAAAATCTCCGGACAGAATTTACATGGCAATTTTAAGTTTTAGAAATACGTAATTAGACCTTATGTTATGAAAAAAATATAGCTGCATTATTCTATTTTTAGATAATAATTGCCAAATTCATGTAGTGTTGATAGGATTTTTGGAATATTACCTTGAAGTGTTAGACAACACGATTGTGACAGCCAGGGGACTGTGTTTTTAGCACTTATATAATTTCTAGAAAACAAAATTAAATTGTTATCGCTCCAAATCCAATTGGGCCACCGAGTATTACTGCTTTACTTGTATTAAGAGCGATAATTATTTTATTACACTTTATTATTTTAAAAATACTCGGTCCGGACAGCAAATTACCAGTTTACATGGAATCGCTCATATATATGTCTTTCTTGAGACAGAAATATTGATACCCTTTCCTAAACTCTATCTTAAGTTCTTCATTAGAGCTTATTCCAATCAAATCTTTATGTGAAATATCGATTCTTCAATGTCATGAAAAAAATTGACAATCCACTAAGACACCAGTGCCAAAAAGTTTTTAAAATCAGTAGCGAGGCCTCAAGTCATCGAACGATTCGCCGATGACCTGAAGGCAAACCTCGTTTTGCACTGGAAGAATTAAAGTTTTAAAAATTTTATTTTCAGATTATTTTTTCGGATCATTTAATGTTCCAAATAATTTTATTTTAGTGGTGCCATCTGTTGAGTAAACGATTAGACGTGACCTTCACTCATCGCTAAAGATATCGCATCGGTTTTGTGTGTGCGCGCGCAAGTTTTTTCGCTTGTCAGCCATTTCAGCCAATCAGATTCTTTCACAGCTTCCCTTAAATGTCGTGCGAGTCATCGGCGATTACCCGCGGAAATTTTATGTGCAAAGCATTTTGTTTTTACTGCAACTCTCAGTTTTGGCGGATCGTGGGGGTTGGATGGGGAGGGGTAGAGATTTTTTTCTCCTGTTTCGTTTATTCTTTTATATATTTTTTTTTATTCGGTGCGTCACATTTTTCAAAAAAAGGGGTTGCGGTTAGAAAAATATTGTTATCTTACGATGGCGCCAATATGACCTGACGTGTCGAAGACAATATATTGTTTGCAACAGTAGTTTTGCATGGGGGAAAACACTGTTACCTTTTGTGTTTTGGAACTTCATCGCACTTTCAAAAACGAATATATGTGTGCGTGGTTTTGTTTTTTTACTCTCTCTTTTTAGTTTCAATTAAAATGTTTTTCATAAAAAGTAGTGCGCGTTGCCGTTCGAGCTTTGCATTTCAGCAAGCTTGAACTTTTCAAATTGAAAAAGAAGCATCTGTGAACCAAGATTTTTACAAGGTAAGATGAATTTTTTAGTTTTAAAACTCATAAAAACAACATGAATGATTTTTGTCATTTTAAAGTATACTTCATTTATTGTGTGAGGAGAATTTCCTGCTTCAACGGAAATAAAATTTTCGAAAACTGAAAAATTAAATTTCGGAAACGGCAGCCCAAAATTTTCAGAAATTTCTTATCACAAACAACCCTGAGCGAAACATATGGACTGGTATATTTCTTTTGGGACCTGAAAGTTAGCGATGACTGACGCTTGAAGTCACGCCTCGCTACTGTTTAAAATAATAATAATAAAAACCTTGTCGAGCATGATCCTTTTAACATCCAGTGTACTTTGAAGTGTACTTGAAGAAAAAGTAATTTATTGAAGTTCTCATAATTTTCTTCATACAACTGTGCAAATAATGTACAGCATTAAGTATTATTTTGTTTATTGCATTTGTGACAAATTGTAGCAATTGCTGCAGGCTGTTACTCAGATTTTTTGCTAATGGTCCTTGCTCGTGGATCCCTATTTGTATCTCGTGGACCCCCAAATTTTTCTTTCGTTTATATGGACCCCTTGCAAACTACGGGGGACCCCCGGAGGTCCCTGTGGACCACTTTGGGAACCCTTGGTCTAAATGAAACAAAAAGGATCAAAAATGAAAAAAAAAATATATGCATCCTCGGAGCAAAAAATCTGGTATGGACCCCACACTACTTCCTTTTACGTGTAAATTTCTTAGCAGTTGCCTTAAGTGTTAAAAAAGTGCTTGGAGTGAGCAAGGTAACAATTCAAATATTTACTCCCCTAATCTGCCACGAAACAATGCAAAAAATATTTTACAATGGTTAATTTTCTAAATATTGCTGATTTTAATATCATTCAGTAATTTTTCGCAAAATATCGCCAATAGCGCCAAGTTGAACCCAAATTCAGAAAAAAAAAAATTTCGCCAAATTTGTCGCCAACTTGGCGATATGTCGCCAACTTGGCGTCAAACACTTGGCAACCAAAAGCTTGGCGACATTTCGCCAAGTGGTCGCGCCAATTCATATCACTTGAGTCTGCATTGAAATTAACACTGATTTACCCCAAAAAAGGGGTAAAACACCCCCTTGGGAACATTCAAATGCAACCACAAGGGGAGGTGCACAACTAGACCATCCTCAGGGCCTACATACCAAGCTAGAAGTTTCTACGGTATATAATTTTTGAGTTATGCGAGCCACATACGCACATACATCTGCACATACGTACATACAGACGTCACGAGAAAACTCGTCGTAATTAACTCGGGAGTGGTTGAAAAGAATTTTTCGGCTGCTTATATGTTGGTAGGTACATATGCACGTGCTGACAGGTCGAAAAAACTACTGAACATTCATTCGGGGGTGAGCAAAATCAAAATTTAGACTCAAATTTGAGTGATTTTTTTTTTCGCGATCACAATACTTCCTTTACTACGTAAAAGGAAGTAAACAAGAAGTTCTGTCAAGAACTAAACGAGCCTACTTTCCCGTACATCGACATAGGCATTGTAGCATCTGATCAATATTCTCTTGATTATCTAAAACTAAAAATTATGTCAAACATATCTTTTTGCACTTAAAGCTGATTTCTGAAAGCAAAATATACCCCTCTCATCAGATAAAATAGACACGTAAAAAGTAAATAAACGAGTCAATAAAGTTTTGTCGCACCTTTAAAAGAATGTAACTGCTATAGTTCTTCCGTAGAAAAATTCCACAATCGTTTTCAAAAGAAAAAAAAATAAATAAAATAAAAGTACAAAGAACTTCAAAACACATTTTATCAAAGAAAGAAAAAAAAAACTCGTTCGTTAATAAAATGTCTTGAATTTCATTTTTAATCCGTTGCCAGTTGTTAAATATAAATAAGGAATAAAATGCTCTCGTGAATGAAAAATTTTTGTTAACAAAAAAAATCGTCTGGTAAAAAAAAATAATAATAAATTAAACAAAACAAATAAATAAATATACAAAAAATCGTCTGCCCAGTCAGTCATTTTTTCTGAAACTGCATTTCCGCCATGTTTGCGGAGTCGGAGTCGGAATCAGAGTCCTCACAGAAGATTATTCAAAAAAGTACTTTACAATACATTATTTATCAAAACCATTTTCTTACAAAGTTAGTTTGAAGGAAATCCGCCTTGAAGTTCAGAATCAACATTCAATTTAAATTTCTCCGTAGGCGCTCATGTTAAAATGTTTTCTGAACGGTTCATCATTGAACGAAAAATGGTTCAAATTGAAAAGTGAAATATAGGAATGAGCCTCTCCGAGATCTTTCGAACAAAAAAAAGTTTATTCAATTCGGACGGTTCACTTAAAAGTTATTAGGTGGGGAAAGGTTGTTTGAACAGTTCAATGTTGAACAAAAAAAATGTTCAAACTGAAAATTTAAATACGGTAATGAAGCATCCTTGCTGAGATCTTTTGAACAAAAAAAAAGTTTGTTTAAATCGGACTGTTCATTCAAAAGTTATTAGGTGTGAGAGCTTGTTTGAACGGTTCAATGTTGAACGAAAAATTGTTCAAATCGGAAATTTAAAAACGGGGATGAAGTATCCTTGCCGAGATCTTTCGAACAAAAAAAAGTTTGTTTAAATCGGGCGGTTCACTCAAAAGTTATTAGGGGTGAGAGCTTGTTTGAACGGTTCAATGTTGAACGAAAAATTGTTCAAATCGGAAATTTAAAAACGGGAATAAAGTATTCTTGATAAGATCTTTCGAACAAAAAAAACTTTATTCAATTCGGACGGTTCACTTAAAAGTTATTAGGTGGGGAAAGGTTGCTTGAACGGTTCAATGTTGAACGAAAAATTGTTCAAATCGAAAATGTAGATACGGGAATGAAGTATCCTTGAAAAGACCTTTCGAACAAAAAAAAGTTTGTTCAAATCGGACTGTTCATTCAAAAGTTAGTATCGCGGGACCGGTTATTTGAACGGCTCAAAGTTGAACCAAAAATTGTTCAAATCGAAAAATCAAATATGGGAATGAGCTGTACTCGCCGAGATCTTTCCAACAAAAAAAAGTTTGTCCAAATCGGAATGTTCATTCAAAAGTTATTAGGGGGGGACAGACAGACCGACAGACCGACCGACAGACCGACCGACGCACAAATTCCCCATCTCAATACCCTACTTTCAAATTTTTAATTTTTCGATATTTATTTCATTTTTTTGTTTCTTTTTGACTTTTTTTTACTTGGCGATATTTTTTGGACTTGGCGATATTTTTTGGACTTGGCGACATTTTTTAGATGCATTAAGCCAATTTTAATGCTTTTTTCGTCTCTTTTATTTTTAACGGGAAAGTAGGCTAAAAAACGGCTGTATTTCAGGAATAAAAGTTTTTCGAAGAGGAAGTAAAACCGTTTGGGATTCAACAAAATCAAAAATGGTGCGGCACGAAAATTTCTGAAAATTTGTTGATTTTATATGGAATGACCATGGTGAAGATTCTTTAAGGATATCACCAGCATATTACTTTTAACCTGTTTTATTATTAAATCGGCCGGTTGGACGATTGACAAAAGAGGAGTGAATAATGTGAATGAAAATTTGAAACAAAATCCAAACGGCAAAAAATTTTAAAAAGGCTTCTATTTACATATGTTTCTATTCACACAATTTGATGTAAGAAGTTTAAACTCAAGAGAAGTTTGGAGTTAAACGGAAGTTCGGCAATCTGTATACATGGTCATTCCATGTAAAATCAACGAATTTTCTGAAATTTTCCTGCGTACCATTTTTGATTTCGATGACAATTAGTAGGCAATCTACATCAATATTATGTTCTCTTAAGCGATCTCATTTCTTTTTCATGAAAAAATTTTATTCCTGAGATATAGCCATTTTTTGTTCTCCGGGTAAATAAAATTTAGCATTTTTTTATCATTTTCTTTTTATTTGGACCAATAAATAGTATTTGATTGCTCAAGAATCAATATGTGTACCAAGATATGTGTCACCAAGAACAGGACATTTTATAAATATTTAAATTAATAAAAAAAAAAACACTTTTGCCAGATAAATTGTCTTAGAGAATACTTTTTGAGGTGGAATATTTCAGCCTAACTAAGAATCAATTTTTCAAAAAGTCCTCACGTGATATATTTTTTTCTGAAATCATCATCAGGAAGCAGGGCCGTTATTTCAAGTTTTTCGGGGGGGGGAGGGCAAAGGATGTCTTAGGATGTCCCAAACATGCTCTATTGGGTTCATATCCGGAGAACACGCTGGCCATTCCATATGAACGATTCCTTCTTCAAAAAGAAAATCATTCACCAACTTAGCACGATGTGGCCTGCAATTGTCGTTCATTGAAATGAAGTCATCTCCAGTTGCTGCAGCGTAAGGGACGACGATAGGTCTGAGGATCTCATCTCTATATCGATGACCAGTCAGAGTTCCATTTCGGAAGATATGGAGGTCGGTTCGACTATCAATGGAAATGCCGGCGTATACCATCACACCGCCACCACCAAATCTGACACTGTCGCGCACAAATGCTGGATTATTTCTTGTGCAACGTTCCCGCCAGATAAAAACCCGCCTATTATCAGGATGAAGGGGAAAATGGGACTCATCAGGGAACAGGATATTACACCACTCATTTCTTCCCCAACTAACGTGCTTCGTTGCCCACTCTCTACGGGCACGACGGTGACTTGCACTTAATCTGACACACACCCATTGGTCGACGGGCATACATACCAACTGCGTGAAGTCGATTTTGGACAATTTGTGTCGAAACACGGTTGCCAGTAGCCGAGCAAAGTTGTCGTTGCAGTTGAGTGGCACTCATATTTCGGTGCCTCCGAGCCGATAAAGCTGAATAGCGGTCTTCAATGGGCGTTGTAGCCAGTCTACGTCCTTGTCCTGATCTATGGTCAACCAACACTTTCAGTCTCTAGAAAACGGCTCCAGATCCTGGAAACTACACTTTGAGAAACTCCAATGGCTTCCGCTACCTCGGCTTGTGTTTGGCCTCCCTCTAGTCTGCCAACAACTCTAGAAACTTCTGAATTGGTCAAATGTCTTCGTTGACACATGGTACACATCGGAACAATGCTCTTACAGAACGTCGATCATTCTTTTCTGCCTTAGCTTATAATAAAGTGAGAGTGAAATTTCATTCGCTGCCGCTAAAGAATCGTTTTCGACGTCAAACTCAAAATTTGCATGCTATGAAGTTTGGAAATGAGCAAAACTTACATTTGTAACTCTCTTCTTCCCTTTTATGCAAAAACAAAATTGTTAAAAAATGTTTAAACCCATTTTTATAGGAAACTTACAATATCTTTAATTGTTTTGAGCAGTGCAATTGAGCTGATAATTAATCGCTAATGATTGTCTTTAAAAAAATGTTTCTACTGCAGTTCATCCCTCCTGAGCTTATATCTCTGAGCTTAAGTGAACGTTCAAGCTGAATTAAGATAGCAAATGTTTCGAAATATAAGCACTGACGTATCCGTGGCTATTACATTCCTATTTATTCTATTCTCATGTAATGAAGAATTCCCCGGCTACCACTTGCAGGAAGAATTATCTTTGGGGAAGTGTCAATTTACTCGAAATTGATTACGTGTGAATAAGAGCAGGAATCAATAGCAATTTTAATTTCTGCAGAACTCACCAGGAAACCATAAGATAATGTGATTATGGGGAAAAAATAATAAAGACGCAGCAATCGAAAGAGCGTTGCAAAAAATTTTTGCATATATTTTTTCCCTCGTGACCCAGTTATCAAAATAGGAGGTCTTAGCCGAAATTTTTAGGAGAAATCACCAAATTTAGCGAGTTTCTGTAAATGATGGCAGACATATTTCACGTGATTTGAGAATAGATGTCCTTCATATTCAGACAGTGAAATGAGGTGATTAATAATTCGCCGAAAATTAAAATTCGGAGCTTTTTCAAAACTTTCAGTACACTTTAAGAAATTATATCTCATTAACGGGCAAATGTAGGCAAATAATTTTTACTTCAAGATACCCTTTCAATGGATACCAAATTTTTTTTTCATTATTAAATTATTCGTGTGGTTAACTTGTAAGCATATTTACACAGGGTGTGACAAAAGATATTCCGGTGTTTTGAAAAGCAAAAAAAAAAAAAAAACTGTGTAATTAACCAGCAGACCTGAAAATTTTCTAATTGACATCAGTACTTCAAACGCTGGTCACCTTAGTCACAGAAGTCTGCCTGCGAATGTGGAGAGGGCCGTGGTGGCCCGATCGGTAAGGCATCGGACTCGTGTCCGGAGGGACCCGGGTTCGAAACCCAGCCGATCAAAGATCCACCGCCTTGATTAATGGTGGCTGGGAGGCGTTAAAAATGTCGTGGTCACAAAGTCCTCCAAGTGAAACGATACCTCTGGGGGTGCTGGGCCCTAGGGTTTGCTCGACCCTAGGTTCTGGTTCAAAATTAAGAACAGAGCGCTCTTCAGGGCCCTATCCCGGTTAAACCACGAAGCTGTGGTAGGTACGGGGGACCCTGGAGAGTGTGAAGTGAAGTGAATGTGGAGATTCCGGATTCTCTCTCCTGTCCTTTCTTTGTATGATTGTGATATGAAAGGTTGCCTACCCTATAAAGGGTCCCTATGGCATGTCTGTACAGTGGAAGTCGGACTTCACACCAAACGAGAGTACAGTCGAAAAATGCAGCAGCACACCACCTAGTTACCAGCCTATCTGGCACAAGATAACAACAACAACAGTACGTCAAACTTTTTTTTTCAGCTTAGGCTGTAGAACGTTTTCCTATTAAAGGCGTCCTTTAACATGGATTAACTGAAGAAGCCAATTTCGAAAGTTCTGGGCTGCTTTTTGGAAAATCCTTTCAGGAACACCGATCACGTCCTCGATAACTTTGAAAAACCTTTAGCTCTCAGAATGTTTTTCTTTCAGGTAACCCCCAAGATAAGTTGCAAATGCTCAAGTTCGATGATAGCGCGGATCACAAAACGTCATCCCGAAGAGACACAAGAAGAGTCGAGAGAATGTGACTAATGTTTCGTTATATGAATGAGGTTTGCAAAGGCTGAGGGTAAACTTATAAAAAGTACGATAAGTTTCATTCAAAGGAGTTCTTTATGAGCAAGTTTTTGCTTTTAGAAAAAAACAAATACCAAAAGTTACAAACCCCAAAAATGCAATTACGGGTTACCTTTAGTGACGTCAGAAGAAAGACGAGATCATTTTAGAACTTTTTTTAAATTGAAGCTTTGAAAAAACGCAATTTTACTCATCTTGGTACTTGGTAAGAATATTGAGCCAATATAGTCGGTAAGTTTATCTTTTACTTTCGACTCTTACTTTTGGTAAAAAAACTTTTTTTTTCAACCAGCGTATAACTTTCCATGGTACTACAAAACCACAGTTAATAACAATACAATATTAATTGTAACTTCTCTCTGCTCTAACAATAGAACAAATTTTTTGAGTGCAACTAAAACGGTTTTCAGAAGAGCAAGAGGGCGAAGAATTTGCAGGTGAAAGTGTGCAAAGGAGAAAGGGCGCATAATTCCAAGGGCCAGTCCGCCCGTGATTTGGAGATGAGTAAAATGGACATTTAAGTCGTAATTTGAGTGAAAAGAATTTCGCGAATGTGCAGGTAGTGTATGTGCAGGTAACAAGTGCAGGTAGTTCCAGCACTTGTATGAAGTGCCGGAACTACCTGCACTTCATACAAGGTAGTAAAAAAGGAGGGAGGGGGAGGAATAAAGAAAAAAATAAAATAATTTTTAAAAATGAAATGAGAAGTGATTTTCATGGGAAATTCAGTCGCCCTATCAACTTAACATGAAGTTATAATGCAATTTATCGCTTTTGTGGCCAGAAATGTTTGGTAGAAATCAAATCGACATGATTAAGCCAATAGTTAGAGGTGATGAAAATTGAATTTTCATACCAAGGGTAATATTAAGACCTGTCACGTGACAATGAAGAGAATAGCAGGTCTTCGCTGTGATCTTCCCGTGTTTCTATAATGAAAATTAGAAAACTCTCTCTACGAAACTACTTCTTCAGAGACTGGAAATAATTCTTTTTGGTAAGAAAACTGCTAATCTTTCATAGCCGTGTGGTAATTGAGTGATCAAAGACACACCTCTTAGGGCGGTGAGTGGTGTATTTTCCTCCCATTCCCCAATAAAAAAGCTTCCATTTCAATGACGTCACCGTCATTCGTCTACTCGTGATGAAGTCATATAAAAGAGGATTAATGGTACGAGTTCAGATGAAGAACTTTTTAGCTCATTCTGAGAAAATATCAATCACTGGCTTCAAGGTAAATGAATCTTTTTTTTTAAATTAATCGTTATTCGTTTTATAACGTCCGTTTTCGTAATTGTTCTCACAATTGATGTCAATGAAAAGCTTGATTAATTTTCAAAAATGATATGACACACGAGTTAATTTATAATGATTCTTTTTTTTACTATAAAAGATCTGATTGCCAAAACTGTTCTTTGATTTCAACAAGTTAATTAATAAGAGAATGCTTCGGAACAAATAGTTTTGAAGTATGAATTTAAACTAAGAAATTATTTTAAAATCCCATTTTTTTAATAGCTTCACCACACTACAAACCCTCAATCCAGGGGTTGCTGTGAGTTCAGGAAAAATTATTTGACATTTTTTGCGACAAAAAGGGGACAGAAGTTTCCTCTTTCGAACAATATTTAAACGTACACTTTTTTATTTATATATCTGCACTACAATTTCGTTGTATACACGTACACAAGACACATTTCTTGTATACGAATAGCTTCTATGTCAGAGCGTGTCTAGTAAAGGGGGCTTTGATGCAGATTGCGTGATAGGAAGTTTTTTAGGGCTAAGAAGAAGGGGGAGATCTCGTTCTGGGGGCTGTGCATTATTTAGAGTGGGGTTTCATACCTTTGAATTGGGGATATGGTATCATGTCCAAAAAAAGTTAAAAATTGTGTTTATGTCCTCCCCCTCCCCCTCACCCTATTATTTCTTCTATGCGGACTCTCTATTACTCCATTAATCAACGATTTTTAGATCTAGAAACATCTACAGCACATTTTTCTCTCTTTAATTCTGAACTTACGCATCAAGCCCACGAAAAAAATACCTCATAACTAGAACCAAAAAAAAACAAACATTTAACACCGTCGTTACAACCTCGGGGCAGTGAAATATAATCCACGAGGAGTAACTGTATCGTAAAAACACGCCGAAATCCTTTTCCCAACTTTAAACACTTGCAGGGCTTCTCTTCGCATATACTGACAGGGATTGAAGAAGAAGAAGCCAAAGAGAAAGCATCAGAGAGTTTCCGTCTTCGGTTGGAGGTATAGTAATTTGGTTTTTAACCCTTAACTTTCCACTCCTGCATTTCTGTAACATGCGATTTATTTGAATACTAGCTGATGTGCTCGGCGTCGCGCGGGTTTAAATGCAACATGCCAAATCCAAGAAAATAAATATATGAATTTCAACTAAGCCCAGTAGACTCATATTTCTCAAAGCTATTTTTTGTGACCATACGGTAGATTAACTGGGTAAGGAGAACTTCAAATCAAACTTAAATGTGTTATTTTATCCGTGTGATTTTGCCGAAAATCACTTTCCATTTTCTATGTGTTGCCTAAATCAATTCCCTTTTTATTTACCCCATTAGCGATTATTGGCATAGATGAATATAAAAATCCTAAGAAAGCAATAAGTTTCATACTTACTCCAGAAAAGCTTTGGTTCAAAATTTTCATCATGATTACTATTAATATTGTTGTTGCGAGGCAACCAAATTTTGCAACAATGGACTGAAAATTTAATCATTTAATGGGGAAATAACATGAAATTTACTATTTTCCATAATAACTTTTTTAAACTAAGCTTTTTAGAAATAAATTATAGCTTATCCTGCTCCCTGTTACTGTAGCTACCTACGGTGAAAAAATGGTTAAAATCGATCCAGTAGTTTGGAAGATTACCCCGGACATACATACAAAAAGTAGTCATTTATGTATATAGATAACAGACTTGATACTTTTTTCATTACCTACGAATGACTTATCGGAGAGAAAAAGATTACTGCAACGCAATCCATGCTAATTTTGTAACTAGATAACAGAATATTTTCCCCCAGAAATCACAACAAATATAAAATTTCTGATGCCCCAAGAACTGTTTTTGCTATAAAAAGAATCCATTACATTTTATACTTCTTCTTGTTTATTGACGAGATAAATTTTCCAGATAAGAAATTTAAACATTTTATGTTCATTTAAAAATAATTTTAATTTTTTGATGGAAAAAGTTTGAAAGAAATTTGATTTTACTTATACATTGCAGCAAACGAAAAAAAATGACTGAAATTCAATTTAAAACCGCTTAGTTTTTTTCTATGAGTACTTTTCCTTTTTATTATGATTTGAGAACTAGCTAATTTTTTTTTTCATGGAAATTAAAAAAAAAATAAAGTCAAGGGTTAAAGATTGAAAATTATTCTTACTATTAACCTCCTATATCGGTACTTTTCGACTCATTCGGTTCAATATTTATGATTTTATAATGATAGTTACGAAATAAATGCAGTTTGTTTCAATGTGCATGCAAAAGAAATCAATAAATAAGAGTTTATCTCAAAGAAAGAACATGTTGAAAATTTGAAGTGCTTTTACAAAGTAAAGCCTGATTGCGACGAGATGGTACTTGGCCATGCCTTGTTTCAGGAGCAACTATTTTGCTGGAGGTGCATATCGTAGAGGCAAATGGGAACATGAAATGGCGACAATGAGGTTGTAATGAAGAACTTTAAAAAGATTTGTAATATTCTCTTTTTCACCTGCTAAAAGCAGTTAGTTGTTATAGTACCTTAAACATCTTTATAATATATAATTACATAATGAAATTATGTTTTTTTTTTTTATTCAGCACATTCTAAAATCTTAGGTATGAATCGGCAAAATTATGAACGTTATTTTTCATAGCAAAAGTAAGTTCCAACAAACTTCAATTGGCGAACGATTAAAAAATCGATTAAAATTTCCTCGCTCAAGATAAAAGAATATAAAACAACGTATTAATGTACAAATGAGTAGGAAAACTGCATACACTCGTTTCAGCGTTAGAAGGAACGCCTCTTTAATTGCAAATAATAATTTATTATTTGCATTTTGTGCAAAATAGTTGGCTTTTAATTTCTTTCAAAGCTAAAAAAAAAATCCAAACGCAAATGAGAGAAAGAAGGGAAAAAATACTTTTGCATACAATCCGGAATTTAGTAGTTATGCTTTTACTACAGAAATAACTTGCGTTTATCAATTCAGTGTGTAATAAAGTTTGTACATGCCTCTTGATTTTATTTATAAAAACACTAAAGTGCATTTTTAATGGTGATTTGTAAATTTTTAATTGTTAAGAGCAGCAAAGCCAGGGTTGTGGATGCTTCATCCACCCTTTCTATAAGCCATTTTTTTCTATAATAACAGCGTTTCAAACTAGTGTCAAAAAGGTGAGCGTTTACAGAATAACTTAACTAATTTTTTTCCCTCTTCAATATCCTCTTTTTTTATTCGAAGGTGGAGGGATGTTTTTCAGTTGGTTAAAAACTGTTCTCAAAAATCATGCATTATTTTGCACATTAATTTTTACTTGTTTCTTTTCTCTTCGCAGCTTTGAATTAACAGAAATGCACAAATCATCTGGATACGTTAGAACAGTTGTGGCCATCCACAATCTTCGAGACAGAGCTAAAGAGGCAGTCGAATCTTTGCAAGAGAGAAGTGTATCAGATCGAATACAAGATGGCTGGAGCACAACTAGAAGAGCTGTTGCCGTGAAAGCAAGAAATTTTTTTACACATCCTGAAGAAACCACATGCGAGCATTTACCTGAGAAATATAATTACATCTTCAGGCCAAAAAGTCGCTGGGAGCTTGTCCTCTTGAGTGGTACAGTTTGTGGCATTGAGTTCTGTTACGCGGCAGAGACAGCTTATGTAACACCTATACTCTTAAGTTTGGGCTTGAGCATCAAGTTTGTCACAATGATTTGGTGTCTCAGTCCGCTAATTGGATTCTTCCTCACACCAATGCTCGGTTCTTTGAGTGACAGTTGGGAATCGAACTACGGTCGCCGAAGACCTTTTATATTGTTGCTGTCTCTAGGTATAATACTGGGCTTAATTCTTGTTCCAAACGGACACCGCTTTGGGTTAGCCCTTGGAGACAAAGTCCATCGAATGGCTAATGAAACCAAGCAAAGCCCATTTGTAAGTACTCCAATAGCTTTCATATCATCAGATAGTTTTTATAACTATGAAGTTACTTCAACAGCTACCTCAGAGAGAATTTACAGCCATGACGTACAAATGAAGGAGCCAGAGCTGGAGAGTACAACAGAGATTTTTCGACAAAAAAGCAGCACACAACTATCAAATCCTCTGTTAGAAGGAGATAGATTGGTTAACATTTCCCGACTTGAGAATGGGAAAAAAGACCCGAATCATAGGGACCCGATTGCAGAGCATTTAAAATACACAAATAAAAACATCAGTTTCAGCCACTTACAACCTTGGAGCATAACCTTTACTGTTATAGGAACAGTTCTTCTTGATTTTTGTTCTGATGCGTGTCAGTCTCCATCAAGGACATATCTGTTAGACGTAACTATTCCCGAGGACCATGCTGCTGGTCTAAGTACTTTCACATTAATGGCTGGACTTGGAGGATCGGTTGGATACTTGATGGGAGCAGTTCATTGGGAAGACACCGCATTTGGGAAGTTCATCGGAGGTCAAGTGAGTGTCGTGTTTCTTATCGTGACAGTAGTATTCGTTATTTGTCTTGTTTCATCAGTCTGTAGCTTCCCTGAAATTCCCTTACCACTTCTCAAAGAAGAGAAAGTGTTCTTAGAATACAAGAAAAAACTTCAGCCGTCTGAAAAAGGGTTAGAGCTTGGGAAGGAAGTTATTGAAATGGACTGCAAACGTGTGGATTATGGTTCGACAATGCAGTCTCAGGAGGAGGATAATGGTCCAGTAGATGAACAACAAACTCAACCAAAACAAGAAAATGCAGATGATGATAAAGCTCATGATTCTGCGAGAAATAATAGTAAGTAAAAACATTCATCATAATCATTATATATACTGTCGGCCCCGTTTAATCGGGTGACGGATCATCGAATACCCCGCTTATACGACTAAAATATCTCAGAAACTAATATTTCACATGCCATAAAGGTGGTGTTAAAGATCCCTGCTTTAACAAATACCCCGCTTAATTGAATAATATTTTTTAGAACCGACGGTATTCGTTTAAGCGGGGCCGACAGTATTAATGCATCAATTAGATTTTGCCTCTAAATGTCTCATTTTGAGTTCGTACTATTTGGAAGTTTGCGAAATGCGCGCAGAGTTCTTTAAAACGTTTGCCATGAAGGCATTAGCACTCCTCGAAACGATTGCATATACTTTATGAAAACATGGTGATTTTCAAGTTTTACGGTAACTTTACAATGCACACCTTCTAAACAAGGCTGTACATGCTAACAATGCCGTTGTAGTGAGGAATATTACGAATTACGTCCAGCCCAGTACTGTAATAAAAAAGAGCGCGAGAGGTGTCGCCCCGCCCCGCCCCACCCCCCACCCCTCCAAAAACGGACATCTTTTGTGAATTTTTGTAAGCAAATGATTGCAGAAAAAAAAAGTTTATATTTCAAAAAAAAAACAAATTTACTTTTGAGTGTTATTAGAAATTATTTTAAATCCGCAAAAGCGAAGCTATTTTTTTTTTTTACATTTTTTAAAAGTTGATGATCTCATTTTTAAACATTAGCGTTTAAAATGTTAACACCTATTTTCCCCGTTCAAATACAACCAAGAAATATACGTACGCAGCTAGACAACCTATAAAAATTTTATACGAAATTTCAGTCTTCTGCATCATATCGTTTTTAAGCTACGCAAAGTACATACGCACATCAATAGCGATGTACGTACATACATACATATTTACATACAAACGTAATCAGAAAACTAGTGCTAATTAAATCGGAGATCGTCGAAAAAGTATTTTGATTTTCCATACGTTTGTAAGCAAGTACGTGCGGAGGTATTTAAAAAAATTACTGAACATTCATTCAGGGTGACTGTAAACTGCAAAAAATGAACTGTTGTTTTTACAGTATAATACTGGCAGCCGAGGTTCCACTTTAAAACTGTAAAATGCACAGTAATAAACTGTAAAACTAGCAATTCTGCAGTTTTATATTGTAAAGTTAGCAATTTTAAAGTTTATTGCCGTGAAATTTAGCTGTATTATACTGTAAAAAAAACAGTATAATACTGTCAGCAGAGGTTCCAGTTTAAAATAACTTGGGCATAAATGAGTTAATAATAGGCAAAAGTTCACTGATTAATCGGCGGAAAAAATATTTTTTGTAGTATTTTTAGTCATCTTTCACCAAGGAACTATGATGAATAATTGTATCAACAAGTAATAAATAATTTTCTGCAAGCATAAGTATAGCATGTAGTATGAAAGTGTAGTGAGTAAAAATAAAACAAATAATTCAAAGAATGAAATATAAAAAATAATCCTCACATTTGATACAAATTTATTTAATTTATTTTCCTATTTTGAAAAAATATGCACGAAAAAATATTTTTGCAACATTTTTCATGTGTCGATACTTATCTTCTTAGCATAGTGCTTTAGAAAACCTCTAATTTTCACAAAGAATAAAAGTCTTGAATTAAATGGCCACTAATAATTAAGTAATAAATTTATATTAAATCACCACAGTCTCCCCTGTGTTTTCGAATTTTCGTGATTAGAATGTAATTTATTAACAAAAATATGAAAATTGGTTCAAAGAAATTACATAAAATTAGTAAAAACTATTTTTGTAAAATTAGGAAAATTGAAACAAAAAATCTTCTCTCAGAAAAAATTGAATGTAATTATTTAAAAATTGAAATTGTAAAGTAAAAAAAACGGGGGTGGTGAAATTGGTGGTATTAAAAATAATCATCCTGATCAACAATCAACAGCCAATTAATCAGCAATCGGCTAATCTGCTTATCGGTGAATCCCGACTAAAAGCAAGGCTACACTAGATAACGTTTTATACAGGCTTCTTCATTACTCAAAACATCAATGGTAAAGATTTGCCCGCTAGAGAGCGCTGAACAACGACCTCCCAAATGTTTGTTTACATTTATTAGCATGTTGTTTCCGCTGTAAAAAGTGACGTTTATCCTATCTTTTAGGGTTAAAAAATATTGATGTAGTTAACTGAAGTGGAGTACAGAGTGAATTGATGCCGAAGGCCCTCTTAGTACTGCTTTTTAGGGGAAATAAATTCCCTTTTTAGGTAATGTTGGTCGCAACTCATGATTCAGTCATACGACATTCATTCATTGTTTACTTTCTTCGAATTAGCAACATATAGCAATGGCGTTCAATTTTGACATCTCTGCATTAATAAAATATACGCTTTTCTTCGCAGCCGATAAATAAAAATGTAGCAATGAAATAATATTGTTCTATTTACTATTTTGTTTCATTACTGTTGCTCCACACGATCTTAATTGCTTACGCAAAAGACTCAGATGTTCATTTTGATAGCGTTGACCCATCAGAGCGATAAATGGCGAATCTATTCGTACAGTGCGTCCCAAAAGTTTATAGGCAGCCACGTTTCTGAAACCACAAGCTAATTAAACGAGTAAGAGAGACGAAATTATTTATGCATATATTTAATGACTTCAAAAAATTATTAAAACACTTAAGCAACTCTTACTGATCATATATTTAATTTAATTTTAAAAAATATAAACGAAAAAATGCTGTCCCAAAAGTATATAAACAATCTCTTATTAAAAACTGATTTAAGTATTGGTATTCAAAATTTGCATATTACAAGGTCATTTACTTG
>JAXGGA010012781.1:0-37527 GCA_038373865.1 Uloborus plumipes | reverse complement strand
TGCAGAGGCCGAAGGGCATCACTTTAAACTGCCACAAGCCTTGTCCGGTTGTAAACGCCGTCTTCTCTCGGTCGTCGGGGTGTATCTCCACCTGCCAGTAGCCGCTCTTTAAATCCAGGGTCGAAAACCACTTGTGTCCGGAAAGGGTGTCCAGAGTGTCATCGATCCGTGGAAGAGGGTAACTATCCTTCTTGGTGATGTCATTCAGGCGTCGGTAATCAACACAAAATCTGGTGGAGCCGTCTTTCTTTCGGACCAAGACGATAGGGGATGCCCAAGGACTGGATGAGGGTTCGATGACGTCATTCTCCTGCATCTCTTTCACGAGGATCTCAACCTCTTCCTTCTTGGCGAACGGTAGTCGTCTTGGATGCTGCTTGATAGGGGGATGATCTCCAATGTCGATCCTATGCTGCGCTAAACTCGTGCGACCAACATCTTCGGGTGTAGATGAAAACACCTGCTTGAAGTCGTCCACCAATTTTTCCGCAGCGTATCTTTGATCCTTCGATAATGCTGCACTCCCAATTAATTTCGAAGTCAAGGATTCGGAAGACACAGTCTCGGAGGAATCAATTCTTCTGATGATGCAGTTTACGGGAGTACAAGTTGCCAACACTTCTCCTTTCTTAATATTCCTCGGTCTTTCACTTACATTGGCGACTCTCACAGGAACTGCATTCCTTGAAAGGTCCACAAGCGTAGAGGCCACCAGTACTCCTTTTGGGCTATTATTCTGGTTAGGATATTCAATGAGGCCGAATTTAAAACTGTTATTTTCCTTGATGGAGCCAGGTATTAGTATTTCTGATCTTGGGGGAATCAATAAATCTGTTTGGGCTATTATTTGATGAGCGGATTTTAAGTTACGTTCAGCATTGAAAATTGCTATGTCTTCCCTCATCGAGTGCAGCTCATTATTTTTAAAGTCGATAGAAAAATCAAATTTTCTCAAAAAGTCCAGTCCGAGAATGAAGGGATCTGTAATGTCAGCGACGAATGCCGTGTGATGGTAAGTGGCACTCCCGAACATTATTTCTAAGTTCACTTTTCCTTCAATCTCGATTTTGTCACCTGTCACAGTTTGGAGAGTAACGCAGGGCGGCGTCCATAAGATCTTGATTCCAAATTGACGAGCCACATCAGTCTTAATAATGGTAACGTTGGCTCCTGTGTCCACAATCATTTCACAGGGAAACCCATTCACATAAGCGTAAATGAAGAGTCCGTTGCAGCCGCCACTTCTTGGGGAAATCTGGAAAACTTTGGGAGACGTCTTCTTTTCTTGGCGAGCTTCGCAATTCCTTCGTACGTGGCCCTCACCGCCACATTTCCAGCACTTCAGTGGTTGTCTACTTTGGTCTTTGTGAGCAGTAATCTTCTTCAGGGTCCCCGAGATCTCGTTGATTTGTCGCTTAATTTCCGAGAGACAAGTTGAGTTCGAATCCGGAGCACGCACTTCCACGCCCCTGATTGAATGGCGATCCTTGCGGGACGTTTGCTGTGCAGCCTCGAACTTCATTGCGTAGACCAGACCGGATTTAAGATCCTTAATGTCCGCCATCCGGAGAGCCATCTGAACTTCTGGATTTCGCACTCCATCTATGAAGTAGTTCAGGGCCAGGCTATCGCGAACACTCGAAGGACAGTCCGAGAAGGCGAGATGGGAAAGCCTCTCAACGTCTGCTGCAAACACTTGCAAAGTCTCTCCATCCCTCTGGAGTCGGGATTTCAGCTGGAGTTGGCTGAATCCTTTTTGGCATACTTCGCCAAAGCGAAGCTCCAAGGCCGATGATAAGGCTTCGAAGTCACAGAGCTTGTCCTCTGGGAAGGTCTGTAGTATTTCAGCTGCATCCCCTCTCAGCGAGGCTGCAAGGTGAGAGGCTTTCGTGGATGAGTCCCAGGAGTTGGCTTCTGCAACGATGAGGAACTGCTTCTTGTAAATATTCCACGAGGTCTTCCCGTCAAACGTGGCCAGTTTGATGGATGGACGAGAAGTTCCAGCTGCAGCTACACAGTCATTTGCGTTGTTGCAGGATGCTGATAACTTCGATTCAAGTTCTTTAATTTTCTTTTCCATATGGTTTTCTACTGTGGTGATTCGATTCTCAACGCTGTCTGAGTTATTGCAGGATCCTGATAACTTTGATTCAAATTCTTTAATTTTCTTTTCCACATGGTTTTCTACTGTAGTGATTCGATCCTCAACGCTGTCAACTTTTTCTTCAAGAACCTCCATTTTATTTTCCATATTGGCAAATTTACTTTCCACCAAACTTTTCATTGACGTTAGATCGCTCTTAATTTCTTCTTGACTTGAAGTTATGCTAGCGGTTAACTCATTCTTAATTTCTTCTTGACTTGAAGTTATGCTGGCGGTTAAATCATTCTTAATTTCTTCTTGACTTGAAGTTATGCTAGCGGTTAAATCATTCTTTAATTGTTCTTGATTAGTAGCCATAGTCGCCATATCATTTTTTAATTGTTCTTGATTCGCAGCCATGTCATTTTTAATAGCGTTGATCGCATCCAGGAGTTTTTTCAGTTGTTCATCCATTGCTCGAGTAATTACCATAAAATTCCGAAGTCAAAAAGTCCACAGGAAGAAAAGTCCAAGTTCACAGATAATTCCAAGAAAGTCCTTGAAGATGCCCCACGTTGGGCGCCAAAATTGTAACGAGTCCGTAGCACCTTCAACTTTCTTCAAATGATCATTCCAATCTTGAGGAAGTAACTATAAATTTATTTACAAGTATGTACACTATTTACAATAAGAGCAGAAAACAATTGCTAAACATCAGCAATTAGGCAGCAAACACTACACTGTACTCTCAACAGTAATTCAGCACCACGTATCTAACGTGAACAGTAATTAAGCAATTACAAAAGCAAAACAAACATTCGCCCAAGCGAATAGCGAATAAAACGAGTCACCAGAATCAAATCTGAAAACAACTGACCGACTGTTCAAGGCCAGCTATTTATACTCGAAACGTAGTTTCGATAATGTTCCAGCAAAATCCGGAGTATTCCAAATCATTCATAACTTGAACAATTCCATTGAGAAAGTTCTAGCGATAAAAAGGAAAAGAAAAAAAAGAAAACACTCCAAGCGAAAAATGTCTTCACGCTTATTAAATGCAGGGCAAGTGTAAAAACTACAAAACGTTACAGGGCCGGTATACAAATGATAAAAGTGATATCTTCAGATACTTTTGCAACATGACGTCAGATAAAACCAAAACTAATGAAAATGATGCAAGGCAGGAAAAACAACAACAATTTACAAGATTTGTAACAATATTTAATAATATTGTTAATACTAAAGGCTAAACTATATTATTACATGATAATGAATAATAAGTGTTTCAGTTGTTTATATGTAACCGCTACCATCGACGCTTTTGTTAGTTTCACATGTGGGTTTGTTTGTATGAATGTATGTAACTTCGAACAAAGGATAAAATTTACGTTCTTTACAAATATAAAAGTAATATATTTAAGACTATTATTAATACTAAAGGCTAAAGTACAGGGTGCGCCAGAGAAACTTACTTTTTTGAAAAAATTCCTGCGCGGTGAATTGGCTGCGTAGAAATCCGAGAGTGGGCGCATCTGGAGCGGAAAATCTCCAAGTTTTGTTTTCCCTTTAATTAGTCGCCATCATGCTATGGTCAAAAGAACAGCGCGCCTTTGCCGTCGAAAGCTACTTTTCGAACGGTCGCTCAGTTACTGCTACGCAACGCGCGCATCGAGGATTTCTTCCTTCCCAGCCTCGAAAAAATGAACATTAGGGACGTGTGGTTTTAGCTAGATGGAGTCACCAGGGCTTGATTACTGAATAGGCCAATTAGGCCGTGGCCTAGGGCCCCCACAATGTATGGGCCCCCAAATGGCTAGAATTGCTCTAATCGATGGCTAAAATTGTTTTATCTAATGCCTAAAATTGTAAAGCCTCAGTATAGGGGGCCCCAAAAGAATGTTTGGCCTAGGGCCCCGTAATATCTTAATCGGGCCCTGGGAGTCACAGCACACACAGCACGAGATTCAATGAATTTGCTGCGACAACATTTCCCCGACCACCTCATCTCTCTCAAAGGCGATCTCCCATGGCCAGCACGCTCCCCAGATTTGGGGCCGTGCGATTTTTTTATGGGGTTATTTGAAATCCCTGGTTTATGTTGATCGACCACGCACAATAGCTCACCTCAAGAATAACATTCGCGACGAAATTGCCAACATACCAATTGATATGCTGCAAAGAGTGCTCAAAAACTTTAAAAATCGTCTTAATCAGTGTATGCTCAATGGGGGTCATCATTTAACCAATGTCATTTTCAAGACTAAATGAAAAAAAAAAATGGGATATTGTATTCTCAAATAAAAAAAGAATTAAAACAATAACTTAAGTAGTTTTGTTTTTATTGACATTTCAAAGAAGTAAGTTTCTCTGGCGCACCCTGTATGTTACATGTTGATGTACACTGAAGTGACAAAAGTCATGGGATACCTCTTAATATCGTGTCGGCCCTCCTTTTGCCCGGCGAAGTGCAACAACTCGACGTGGCATGGACTCAACAAGTCGTTGGAAGTCTTCTGCAGGAATATTGAGCCATGCTGTCTCGATAGACGTCCATAATTGTGAAAGCGTTGATGGGGCAGGATTTTGGGCACGAACAGACCTCTCGATGGTGTCCCATAAATGCTCAATGGGATTCATAACGGGCGATCTAGGTGGCCAAATCATTCGTTGGAATTGTCCAGAATTTTCTTCAAACCAATTGCGAACAGTTGTGGCCCGGTGACATGGCGCATTGTCATCCAAAAAAATCCCATCGTTGTTTGGGTACATGAAGTCCATGAATGGCTGCAAGTGATCTCCAAGTAGCTGCACATAAGCATTTCCAGTCAATGTTCGGTCCAGTCGCACTAGAGGACCAAGTCCATGCCATGAAAAAACAGCCCACACCATTACGGAGCCACCACCAGCTTGAACAGTGCCTTGCTGACAGTTTGGGTCCATGGCTTCGTGGGGTCTGCGCCACACTCGAACCCTACCATCGGCTCTTACCAGCTGAAATCGTGACTCATCGGACCAGGCCACGGTTTTCCATTCATCTAGGGACCAACCGATATGCTCACGTGCCCACGAGAGTCGCTGCAAGCGATGTCGTTCTGTCAGTAAAGGCACTCGAGTCGGTCTTCTGCTGGAATAGCCCAAGAAATCCAAATTTCTCCGCACAGTTCTAGCAGACACGTCCATTGTACGTCCCACATTGATTTCTACGGTGATTTGACGCAGTGTTGCTTGTCTGTTAGAATTTACGACTCTTTGCAGACGTCGCCGGTCTCGATCTTTAAGTGCAGGCGGTCGACCACTGCGCTGTCCATGGTGGGATGTTATGCCTGAAATTTCATACTCTCGGCACACTCTTGACACAGTGGATCTGGGAATGTTGAATTCTCTAACGATTTCCGAAATGGCATGACCCATGCGTCTAGCTCCAACTAACATTCCGCGTTCAAAGTCTGTTAATTCACGTCGTGCGGTCATCATCACGTTAAAACCTCTTCACATGAATAACTTGAACAGAAATGAAAGCTCTGTAAAAGCACTGTGCATTTATACCTGTTCTATGCGATGCTACTGCCATCTGAAAATTTGCATATTGCTATCCCATGACTTTTGTCACTTCAGTGTATATAAGTGCATGTAAACTTAGCGGATATTCAATAGTTTTGAAAATCAGAGGGAAATCAGTGTATCATGAAATATAGTTTAACATTTAGTATTAATGATAGTATTAAGTATATTATTTGTAAAAAGAAAAAACTCTTTAAAAGCCTATTTTTTAGTTTGTTTAACCTACAATTTAATCATTTACCTGTTAAAGCATGATGATCAATAAAAAACGTAACGCTTACCGGCAGTTAAACATCCCGCACGCTGTTCGGAAAAGCATTAAGAAAGATGTATTTAATAGCCAGACGTCTTAAAATTCTCTCATGAAAACGTCGCTAGCTCTTTTTCTTTCACAACAAACGTTGAGTCTGCATATTTAAGGATATTTTGTTGGTTATACATCACGGAATATCCGGATTTGTGATTGTTCTAAATGCATTTGGTCTCAGGTCCGGACAAACGAGGGTGTTCTATAATTTATGTTGCAAATGGCACCATAAAAAGCAATTGTTCGCAATCTGTTTCAGCAGCGCCATCTATGAAATAACTGACTAACTAAAGTAGTAGAACACTGAAGCACTAAATATCGTTTCCAACTTATAAAGTACTATTAATAAAAGAAATAATAAAAAGGCAAACAAAATAAAAAATAAATAAATAAATAAAAGAGTATAAAATCATTCTTTTGAAATATACCGCCAAACAAAAAGTTTCTAACACTAGCTTATTAGTCGGCGCTTCCTCCCGGGTGTTTATTAATGTAACATAGCTAGGAAAAAATATCTGATTTCTAAAATGAAATAGGTGAGCTGTAAATTGATAATTTATTGTCAATCGTAATCTTTGTTGAAAAATAATCATATTTAAATGTATTAAATTTTATCAGTTTGTATGATCAAAGGCGAATCTCTATCACTCCATACATTCAAAATTGAAAGAAAATGGCCATTTTGAGACAAAAAATATGCCGCCTATGTGAATTCTAGTGCATCATGGAACCTCTGTGGCAAGTTTGATGAAAATCTGACGGAAACTGTGGTTTTTTATAAGGAACAAACATACATACAAACATACAATCCATTTTTATGTATATAGATTACAATACATTCACAGAAATTTGAAAGTCAATACTACTCTTAAAATATCTTTATTCACAGTAGAAGAAAAAATACAGTCGATCTATTCAAGTATTTACAAAATCACAAAAATGCTTTCTACTCTTGAAATGAAAATGGGTGTTTGGTCTTAAGTAGCGAATTGGTATTTGATATGAGAATCATGAATACTCAATGGGGTTGAGAAGTTTTGGAGACCCTTCATCCATCTCGCAAGGTAGCCGTTTCTTCCTGAAAAATAAGCATAAAAGATGAGTTGTCCTGCAAGTACCCGTCAAGAAAATGATTCGTAAAATATCAAATAAAATCTCTTAACACATTTACTTCTTAACCCTTTAACTGCCCCTGGCGTATATATACGCCCGGCTCTACAGACGTGTTCCCTGCCGCTGGCGTGTATATACGCCTGTCGGAAATGTAAGTCTGTTTTCGTTTATTGTGTGAAATAGAAGATCTTTTTACAAAAATGTCTGACAGTGATGAGAGTGATTTTGATGACTCTTTTCCGTAATCTTCATGATCATAAAAGTCGAAATACGATAATACGTTAGATGAAGAGGATTCTGATCTTGTGTCACCTATCGTCTACGCTAAGGGCCATTTTCTTGAGCTCTTCCAAAAATATTAAGGAAGATTCTTACAGATTTTTTTTTTTTTTTTAATTTTAAAGTTTCCTTACTTTCTACAAGAAAAGAATACTTGGTCCTTCCCAAAGGCTTCAGCGTCTCCTATCGTCTGTGGCAAAATTTCGTTCAGGGTTTCTGGAAGAAAGCTGGCAGCGACAGCAGCTAGCAAACACATCAGTCCCATGATTAAGAATGGAATGTACTTTTCGATGAACGCCTGAAAAGAAGAATAGGCTCATTATGAAAAGAAGAATGAAAGAGTCTGTATCATAAATAAAGTATAGTTGGTGTAAGTTCTCTTATAGAATGAGATGCAAAAAAAAACAACGGAGAGAATTGCTAGAAAACCAAGAATAATGCAAATTTTAAGGAAATTATGGCTAAATTTTAGACTAGAGTATCTGTGAAAATCTAAGAATTGATCATTTCTATTTTAAAATGCTTTGTTATGAAAAGATGGTGCTTATTTGCTGGCAAGAAATAATGATGTTTAAAGTCATTATATATTTTGGGGCAAAATTCCCCCCCTCCCAAAAAAACCCCTCTAACCTAGGCTTATTTTAAACCCTTAAGGTAATATATTCTGATAAAGAGATCATAACTGAACAGCATACGCCAAATGAGGTCTTTAAAGTTACATAGACGGGTTATATTTGGTGATCGTATTCCACAAACCTCTCAGGAAATGATCTTTTGTTGCTGATTTTTATGCTCTTATGTCTCAACTTTGAAGAAAATTCACTTAAACATCTTGTAAGTAGAAGGCTTTTTACTCATCACGATTCAAGAACAATTTCGAATGATGTCCTTTTGCCAATCGACTGATACCAACGCCTCCTCAATACTAAATGTTTATCGCTTTCCAGTTTTTATAGTTTGTTACTTTAAAATAGGTGTATCAAGTTCCCACATTTTTGCATCATCTCCATGGAAACCTCACTCGACAAACCTAAAATAAATGGTTGCAGGCCTTAGCAGTTTCCATGGAGACGACAAAAAATATGTGACCTTGATGCACCTATTTTAAAGTAACCGACTGTAACATAGAGCAAAAATGAGCCAAAAGTTCGAAACGCACTGCCATCTATTGGAGTTCTTCGAAAAAACAAACAGCCAAGACATTAACGATTGTTCGATTTCTAAAGTAAAATTCAAAATTTAACTAATCAAAAATTTTATTTGAATTGTTTGGATTCTTCACCAATCGCTGCAGACAGCTTTGTGTAGCTTTTGCGTGGTTGCGGTGTCGTGGTCAAAGAATCCAGGATGCAAAACTTTGGAGAATTGTTTATTAAAAACATTATAACTGGTTAAACATTGTTAAAAACATTATTAAAATTTGTTAGGTATGAAATTGTCACCGGGAGTACTAGTGGTACATCTTACTCGTAATCCATTCTATCATTACCGCTCTGTGCCACACGTGCTCAAACTCTTACTGCTCGAAAATTTATATGCGTGTTGCCACCCGTGTGCTTCCACAATTAGTGGCCTCTAGCGGAGTGCAGCACGTCCACCACAGTTCTACCAGGGAAATCACTTTTTGAGGCAAGTTCGATTTAGTTTTTTCGGGGGCGTTGCTGATACTCACCAGGAAGACGATGTAGGGGACGATGATGTTGGCGAACCCGGCAAAGGTTCCGCTCACCCCCATTCCGATGGCTCGCACGGTGGTTGGATACAGCTCGGAGCTTTGCTGGTAGACAGCCATGAACGCCGCGGAAGAACCGAATTTGCCCACCAGGGATGACACCACGGCCACGTAAGGAATTTCTAAAATGTAGAGCGGAAACTCGATTGATGAATAATATCGACACTTCTTCTTTTACCACTTGTTGAAGATGTAGAGGAGATTAAATATTTGCTTTCAATCGAGTTTCTCTCTACATTTTTAGAAATTCCTTACGTGGCCGTGGTGTCATCCCTGGTGGGCAAATTCGGTTCTTCCGCGGCGTTCATGGCTGTCTACCAGCAAAGCTCCGAGCTGTATCCAACCACCGTGCGAGCCATCGGAATGGGGGTGAGCGGAACCTTTGCCGGGTTCGCCAACATCATCGTCCCCTACATCGTCTTCCTGGTGAGTATCAGCAACGCCCCCGAAAAAACTAAATCGAACTTGCCTCAAAAAGTGATTTCCCTGGTAGAACTGTGGTGGACGTGCTGCACTCCGCTAGAGGCCACTAATTGTGGAAGCACACGGGTGACAACACGCATATAAATTTTCGAGCAGTAAGAGTTTGAGCACGTGTGGCACAGAGCGGTAATGATAGTATGATAGTATGGATTACGAGTAAGATGTACCACTAGTACTCCCGGTGACAATTTCGTATCTAACAAGTTTTAATAATGTTTTTAACAATGTTTAACCAGTTATAATGTTTTTAATAAACAACTCTCAAAAGTTTTGCATCCTGGATTCTTTAACCACGACACCACAACCACGCAAAAGCTACAAAGCTGCCTGCAGCAATTGGTGAAGAATCCAAACAATTCAAATAAAATTTTTAATTAGTTAAGTTTTGAATTTAAATTTAGAAATCAAACAATCGTTAATGTCTCAGCTGTTTGTTTCTTCAAAGAACTCCGATAGATGGCAGTGCGTTTCGAACTTTTGGCTCATTTTTGCTCTATGTTACAGTCGGTTACTTTAAAATAGGCGCCTCAAGGTCACAAATTTTTTGTCGTCTCCACGGAAACTGCTAAGGCCTGCAACCATTTATTTTAGGTTTGTCGAGTGAGGTTTCCATGGAGATGATGCAAAAGTGTGTGAACTTGATACACCTATTTTAAAGTAACAAACTGTAAAAACTAGAAAGCGATAAACATTTAGTATTGAGGAGGCGTCGGTATATCAGTCGATTGGCAAAAGGACATCATTCGAAATTGTTCTTGAATCGTGTTAAGTAGAAAGCCTTCTACTTACAAGATGTTTAAGTGAATTTTCTTCAAAGTTGAGACATAAGAGCATAAAAATCAGCAACAAAGGATCATTTCCTGAGAGGTTTGTGGAATACGATCACCAAATATACCCCGTCTATGTAACTTTATTATAAGACCTCATTTGGAGTATGCTGTTCAGTTATGATCTCTTTTTCACAATACATTACCTTAAGGGTTTAAAATATGGCTACGTTAGAGGTGTTTCTTTGGGGGGGGGGGATTTTGCCCCAAAATATATAATGAATTTAAACATCATTGTTTTTTGCCAGCAAATAAGCAAAATCTTTTCATAACAAAGCATTTTAAAATAGAAATGATCAATTCTTAGTTTTTCACAGATACTCTAGTCTAAAATTTAGCCATAATTTCCTTAAAATTTGTATTATTCTTGGTTTTCTAGCAATTCTCTCCGTTGTTTTTTTTTTTACATGTCATTCTATAAGAGAACTTACACCAACTAAACTTTTTTTTATGATACAGATTCTTTCATTCTTCTTTTCACAATGAGCTTATTCTTCTTTTCAGGCGTTCATCGAAAAGTACATTCCATTCTTAATCATGGGACTGATGTGTTTGCTAGCTGCTGTCGCTGCCAGCTTTCTTCCAGAAACCCTGAACGAAATTTTGCCACAGACGATAGGAGACGCTGAAGCCTTTGGGAAGGACCAAGTATTCTTTTCTTGTAGAAAGTAAGGAAACTTTAAAATTTTAAAAAAAAAATCTGTTTTCCTTAATATTTCTGGAAGAGCTCAAGAAAATGGCCCCTAGCATAGACGATAGGTGACACAAGATCAGAATCCTCTTCATCTAACGTATTATCGTATTTCGACTTTTATGATCATGAAGATTACGGAAAAGAGTCATCAAAATCACTCTCATCACTGTCAGACATTTTTGTAAAAAGATCTTCTATTTCACACAATAAACGAAAACAGACTTACATTTCCGACAGGCGTATATACACGCCAGCGGCAGGGAACACGTCTGTAGAGCCGGGCGTATATATACGCCAGGGGCAGTTAAAGGGTTAAGAAGTAAATGTGTTAAGAGATTTTATTTGATATTTTACGAATCATTTTTTTGACGGGTACTTGCAGGACAACTCATCTTTTATGCTTATTTTTCAGGAAGAAACGGCTACCTTGCGAGATGGATGAAGGGTCTCCAAAACTTCTCAACCCCATTGAGTATTCATGATTTTCATATCAAATACCAATTCGCTACTTAAGACCAAACACCCATTTTCATTTTAAGAGTAGACAGCATTTTTGTGATTTTGTAAATACTTGAATAGATCGACTGTATTTTTTCTTCTACTGTGAATAAAGATATTTTAAGAGTAGTATTGACTTTCAAATTTCTGTGAATGTATTGTAATCTATATACATAAAAATGGATTGTATGTTTGTATGTGTGTTTGTTCCTTATGAAAAACCACAGTTTTCGTCGGATTTTCATCAAACTTGGCACAGAGGTTTCATGATGCATTAGAATTCACATAGGCGGCATATTTTTTGTCTCAAAATGGCCATTTTCTTTCAATTTTGAATGTATAGAGTGATAGAGATTCGCCTTTAATCATACAAACTGATAAAATTTAACACATTTAAACATGATTATTTTTCAACAAAGATTACGATTGACGATAAATTATCAATTTAAAGCTCACATATTTCATTTTAGAAATCAAATATTTTTTCCAGCTATGTTGCATTAATAAACACCCGGGACGCGCCGAGTAATAAGCTAGTGTTATTAGAAACTTTTTGTTTGGCGGTATATTTCAAAAGAATGATTTTATACTCTTTTATTTATTTATTTATTTTTTTATTTTGCATGCCTTTTTATTATTTGTTTTATTAATAGTACTTTACAAGTTGGAAACGATATTTAGTGCCTCAGTGTTCTACTACTTTAGTTAGTCAGTTATTTCATAGATGGCGCTACTGAAACAGATTGCGAACAATTGCTTTTTATGGTGCCATTTGCAACATAAATTATAGAACACCCTCGTTTGTCCGGACCTGAGACCAAATGCATTTAGAACAATCACAAATCCGGATAATCCGTGATGTTTATTCAACAACATATCCTTAAATATGCAGATTCACTGTTTGTTGTGAAAGAAAAAGAGCTAGCGACGTTTTCGTGAGAGAATTTTAAGACGTCAGGCTTTTAAATACATCTTTCTTAATGCTTTTCCGAACAGCGCGCGGGATGTTTAACTGCCGGTAAGCGTTACGTTTTTTATCATCATGCTTTAACAGGTAAATGATGAAATTGTAGGTTAAATAAACTAAAAAGTACGCTTTTAGAGAGTTTTTTTCTGTTTACAAATAATATACTTAACATTATCATTAATACTAAACGTTAAACTATATTTCATGATACACTGATTTCCCTCTGATTTTCAAAACTGTTGAATATCCGCTAAGTTTACATGCACTTATATACATCAACATGTAATATACTTTAGCCCTTAGTATTAATAATAGTCTTAAATATATTACTTTTATACCGTAAAGTCGGGTTACTTGGACCCACAAGGGGGTTACTTGAGCCCACAGTAAAATGATAAAATCTGGGTTTGGTACTAGCGTTAGAGACTGCAGAGTGCTTCTACCTAGAGGAGAAACGAGGAACTACGTGCAAGTCTTCAACTAGTAAGTACCAAACCCAGATTTTATCATTTTACTGTAATGGGCTCAAGTAACCCCCTAGGGTCCAAGTAACCCGACTTTACGGTATTTGTAAAGAACGTAAATTTTATCTTTTGTTCGGAGTTACATACATACATACAAACAAACCCACATGTGAAACTAACAAAAGCGTCGATAGTAGCGGTTACATACAAACAACTGAAACACTTATTATTCATTATCTATATATAGGGGAAGACCGCCTATATTGGACCCCCTAAGAACAGGGGGCCTGTGTCGCTCAATGTGAAGCAAAACAGAAATGCAAAATAGGGCATCGTAAGCTAAATTTAATCAGGAACCGCCCTAGGAGCTCATATTTTCTAAAAATATAAAAATTATTTTTTAAAAAATTATCTTATAAAAAGTTGCAAAAGTTCAATTTAGGCATATATGCGCGTAAATTGAACCATGCGCTTCCTAAATTAGACCGTACCAGGAAAACGTAGAATAATTTATATTTGAACTATACAGCTTTTTTCCAGGATCTGAGAATAGAATTTCTTTTGCTTCGGCCTCACTTAGGCAGTGTTGATAAACTCGCCGATGGCATTTCATACAGTTAATCATGTTTTGTACTTCATCTCTATGACAAATATTACAATAACAATTGTTTTGTGCAGTTTCTTGCTTCTTCTTGTGTGACTTTTTCTGCTCTATGCCTCTTTTATACGGCGTTAGAATGATTGCTGAGACAGCCTTCCTTTTTGTTCCTTCTATTTTTTTAAACAAAGGTGATTTGTGAGCCGGCTTTACAAAATCATAATTAGAGTTGGTAATCATGTTTTAATGAGAACTATCCGCCAATTCTGCAGAATTTGTACTAATTTAAGTCTTAGCTAGCTCTTGTACATGGTGTACCGAACATGTAACCTGTTCACTTTGAGCAGTTTTTGCTGGACTACTTGCCTCTAATTCTGCTGCAGCCAAGTCAATCTCATTAAACACATGTCGATTAACAGGCCAAACTGCTGTTCTTTGGAATCAACTCAGAGCATTTGCCATGACCTTAATTGCGGTTTGCCCATAAGAGTTACCAAACAGTTCTCTTATGCCAAGGCCGTATCCAGAGGGGGGGCCCGACGGGCCCGAGCCCCCCCCGAAACCCGAAATGTTTTACAATGTAAAACAGAAAAAAAAAGCTTTTTTTTTTAAATTTCAAATGGCAAAAAAAAAAGTTTTTTTTTTGTTTCTTTTAACTATTAAATGAGTAAAAATTTGAAGAAATAAAAAAAAAAAGAGACAATTCAAATTTTCATTAGTTGCAAAACATACTTGAAAACAAGACTCTCATTAGCACTTCCAGCTCTCTTTCCCAAATATATTCAGGCTCAAAGCAAGCTACTTGTCAGTTTGATCAGCGCCCCCCTCTCCCCCATAAAACTTACAAAACTTACACCACTCAGATTTTTACCTCCTAATTGCCGGACCCCTAGTTTCCGATTAGGCTGAGATTGCTTCTCGCCGCCCTGATTCAAATTAGAGGGTACTTTGTTGGTCCCCATTTATAAGCATTTGTAACCCTCGAAGGATTTTAATAGCTAAATATGTCTTCAATAAACAAGACCACACAAAAACGAATACGTTCACAGACCCTCTACTTTGTTGGACGCTCACCAATCTTAGACAAATGTTACTTAAAAAAAATTCCATTTACAAATGCTTAAAAACCTTGAAAACTTTGTTAAATATAGCTGTAAACTTTGAATTTTAAAGTTTTTAACACAAATGGGGAGGTGGGCATCAAGTTGTGGGAAACTCAGCTCCTTGATTAAAAAAATATTCTGCGTAATGCAAAAATCATATTCCAGCATTTTTTGTAGCATATTTTCAAAAATAATTTTTTGTGACTCACATGTTTCATTTCTGACTATTCATTAAATACCTAATTCAGTATTTTAGAAGTTACTTTGTAATTGATTCCTTTATTAATATGTTAAGCACGAGAAAAAAATATTACCCTACCTGTATTCTTTTTCGTTTTCTGCAGTACTAGTGATTGAAAAAGAAATTGTCGTTATAAGTATTTTTAATATCTATTTTTAATCTTAAAAAGATGTGTCTTTCAAAGTTTTAATAATTTCGTAAGATTGTCCAATCAACTATTAAAACGTCAGAGACTGGAAAGTGCAAATGAAATGCTTTAAAGAATTTTAACTGTTTTAGAGTCTTTGAAAATCATTAAATACTTTTTGAAACTGCTTTAAAAGTGCTTCAATCCTATTTCTTATCAAGTAATTAAACTATGAATTAACTAAATGGCCAGAATGTTACTCTGTCGTTAATTATTTTTTAAATCTCTACACTTTTCTTTTAAAGAATTTTATGTGTTTTATACTATTGGTTATTTTATGTTACTAAGTGCTGTTTCTGTCGGTGAGTTGGGGAACTGATCAAAAACTACTATGTAACTATAGTGAAAACCCATGTAAGCAAGTGATAATGTGTTAATCTTTTCTCCTCCCTTGTCCTTCCTCTCTGTCACTTAATGTTAATCGTTTGTTAAACTAAACATTTTTTTATGCTTTGATTAATCTTAGTTTGCAAAAGAATGCAGAAAATTTATGAGATTGTTGTTTGCCTACTTTTCCAACATGTTTTTGAAGTCCCAATTGCCCCATATAAGGCCTCAAAATGCAGAATTTTAAAACTTTTTTCCAAAAATTTACCCGGGGGAGAAACCCCCGGACCCCTAAAATTACGGATATTCTACCCCACTTAAAAAAGTTCTGATTGCATATCTCTCTTGATACCCCTACCCCTAATAAGGGTCAGTTCTAGAAAACAATAAGAATAAAGAAATGAGAGAAAAAAACAAAACACACACACACACACATCAAACATCGCGGGGGGGGGGGGGCAACTAGAAATTAGACTCATAACACACACAAAAATGTATGTGTGTTTGGGCAATGTGCGAAACTGGGCCCCTCCCGAAATTTTTTTCTGGATACGGCCTTGTCTTATGCGATATTATATAATGGATATCATTAAATGTTCTTGCATCCATGTATCACATGCTCGATTAAAATATGTAGACAGACTGAATAAAAACCACATCTACGTGCATGATGTGCTTAAATGGAAAGCATTATTATATCGTTCTCGTTAGAAAAGTTAATTGCATTAATGTTCTTTATGTAAGTGCTGTGCCTATCCGTTATAGAAGGACATTCTTTTTACATTGCTTGGCTTAACAGTTTTGATGAAAGGTTGTATCAATTGTGTAAATTATCGTTTGTGATCCAACATTTTTTTTTTTGAACAAGCATATTGCTTACCAGGGAAGCTTTTACCATAAGTTCATACATGTAACGTAATTTTTTGAAAATAAGCATGGGGAGCTTGCACTCATACAGCAAATAACCAGTGTGTTTCTACTACGTTCACCACTCATTACTGATACAATCTGATGTTAACCTCTATACGTCAATATATTTTGGGACTTTTGGACAGTGAAAAGACAGGCTTCATCTACATTGAACATTTTAGTAGCATATAAATTGTTTCCAAAATATCGAAGAATTTCATATTTTTCTCTCGGTAAACCAGATTAAATGTTATTTAAGTTAATAACTATGTTTAACAACCTGAAAATGCAGCTTAATGGATGAAGAGAGAAAAAAAAAAAACATACATTTCTGCTTGATAAAAATGTGCTTGATAAAAAAGTTTAAATGAATATCCTGAATAGGTGTTAAAGTATGCTTAAAATATTTTTAACTGCGCTATTAAATAAAACGAGTCTTTTATTTTATGTTACGATTAAAAAAAGGTTTGTTTAAAATCATATTCTTAAATTGGACGATCGGTTCAATATAGGAAAATTTTTTCGGTCCAATAAAGGAAAACACGCCATTTTTTATTCTTCAGCTCATAGCTCTGTCAAAAACTATCACAATAGCGCATGTAAATACATCGATGTAATCCTTATTAAACACAGATTATAATACTGTAACAGCATTTTACCGCAATTCACAAGTTTTTGAGTTATCTTTCTAGAAACAAGTCCGCAAAATAAGATTTCTCACGTTTTCAACACAAATCAAGCCGTAACTCACGCTAAACAGTTCGAAGACTGGTGAAACTTCATACACATTGATTTTATTCCTAAAACTTTATGTTTCTACTATTAAAGTGTAGCACAGATCTCTGTACTAGATATAAGCCCGAGGTCCAATTTAAGCAGTGGTCCAATATAGGCGGTCTTCCCCTATAAAGATGACGGTGTTCGTTTGTCTGTATGTTTGTAACCGCTGGCCAGAAGCCCCCGCAGCACCCACAGACCTGAAACTTGGCTCAAAAATTCGAACGTACCCCGCCCTCGTGCACCTCGAAGCCCAAATTTTTAATTTCGAATTAGTTATTTTTAAATTAATTAATTAGTCTCATTTTTGGTGTATCCGCCATAATTGAGGGGGGAAAACCTCGCCCCACCCCAAAACATTATATATCGTTGGAAAGGGTTTTTTTTTCTGAAAAAGAAAAGTTTTAGCACGTTTCTGTCCGTTAATTAGGACAGGAGATATTAATTAATCAAATTTAGTCAATTTTCAAGGCCTAACTCTACGCAGAACTGAAACACTAGAGCCATTTTCCTGATCAGCTGCTCTTTTGTCCCTGAAGTTACTTTGTGGTTTAAATTTGCGTATAGATTTAAGCCTTGAAAATTTATTCAATTTGATTAATTAATATCTCCTGTTACTTACTTAACTTTCTGTCTCTTATATTTATTTGGCGAATTGATTTAAACTTTAACATGACTTTAAGTGGAATTTAAAAGGTTGTGGAGCGCATTTGAACTAAAGGATATAATAATTTTTCTTCAGAGGAGGTTTCCGGCCAGTGAAATCTTGATTATTTGAGGGTCACTGTTAGATTGTAATCACTTCAAAGAGATGGTACGAAAGACATTATATTTCTTTCCTTTTAATGTTCACATTAAAATCATGGAAGAATGGCTGTGGCTGATCTACCTGATACAATCGGTTCCCTATGTTAATAAATTTAGATTTGGCGACCAATTTTACATTGAAATTACGGTTAAATCGGTGAATTATCACGGGACGCGGGAGCGTCCCGCCCCGCCAAGAAAACCAAATACAAGCCGCCAAGAAATTTCCGTCGCCAATAAAAATGTAAAAGAGCGACTAGGACTGTTTACGCGAGTAACCAAACCGGGGTTTTCACCCCTCTGTATCTCAGCCCCATAAAGATCCTTAGAGTTCATTTTTGGTATACTCAATCTCCAGCGGCCCCTGACGGCACATACTAAAGCAAAACATCCAGGACCCTCAGGGGGAGGGGTGATATATGTTATAAAATCGCTATTTTTCGCACTTTTTAAAAATTGTTTGACAGGGGTCCAGACTAAACGGTAACTCGGATTGAGCTCTGCTTTTGCACCCACATTTATTTTGTCCCAAAGCTCGGAATAGGGGGTTTTTCGACCCCCCCACCCCCTCCCCCTCGCTTTTATTTTCCGTATCTTTTCTCCCCGGGGGGTCTTTAGTGTTGATTTTTGGTATGAATATTCTCGATGAGACATTGAGGACATTTTCCCAAAATTTACCCCCCGGGGTCATCGCACCCCGGAGTTATTAATGCTTAAAATTGGTCCGATTTCTATCTACCAGCTCTGTTCAACATCTGAGCGTTTATGTTTTCATTGTTGGGCCACGAGGAAAGAAAACTCAATGATTTATAATTTTATCTGTTGCCAGTTTCTATTTGTTAACAAATAAAATATTTGTAATTGATTTTATTGCATAGGGCTTTTAACCTTCCGGAAAGCGCGCGACATACCGATACACGAGAGCGCGCGCTGGGTCAGAGTGACCCATATTACATTTTAAGAGCATTTTAACAATATTTAATGAATAATTCAGTAGTAAATCATGATTTTGACAAATATTAATCAAGGATCTCAAAAGTATATCCAAGTTCAAGGGGTCGACTTTGAATGCAGCTACAGTGGACCTGATCCATTTCTTTCAAATAGAAGTAGAGCAGCGAGTGTTTATCCTTGCGCCTGGGTCGAAAAGACCCAGCGCGAACGCTCGAATGTTAAATGGGATCTTCAATTTAGTTCATTTTAATATGAGATCGGCAGTAAGGGTTGGGGTTTTTTTTTTTAACTTTTAATTTAATCGTAGTATTGTTAGCAACTAGCTTTGTTTTGCGTCGGTTCGGGTGGTACATTGTGATTGATTTCAAATTTATCCCAGACTGAAGAAGATCCTTGAACTTTTGCACCAAATGCATGCCGCCAAGAAAACCACAGATGTCGGACCGCCAAGAAAAATGTTGAAGGGAAAAAAACACATGCAAAGTAAATTTTGAAGAGAAAAAAAAACAGGCAAAGAAATAATATTAATGCAAAAACATGTGATATCTCCCCAAAAACAACAGTGTTGTAAAAAAATCCCCCGCCAAGAAAACCTTAAATACTCAGCCTTAAAAAGTTATGATATCGAGTTTTCCCGCCAAGTTTGTGCCAAACTACAACTAACCTGTATGTATAGTTCTTTTAAATTGTTTTCAGTCCTGCCAGGCGGGAAGTTTTTACTCATTAAGCAACCACCTCACAAGACAAAGCTTCCCGCCTGGCAAAACTGAAAACAATTTAAAAGAACTATACATACAGGTTAGTTGTAGTTTGGCACAAACTTGGCGGGAAAACTCGATATCATAACTTTTTAAGGCTGAGTATTTCAGGTTTTCTTGGCGGGGGATTTTTTTACAACACTGTTGTTTTTGGGGAGATATTAAATTTCAAGGGCAATATTGCTGTGGTCATTGAGAGTTTTCGAAAATCTTGGCTCTACAGTTGTGTCAAAAGTTCCATTGAAACGTAAAAATTTCGCTAAAAATAAATAAGTTCGTCACACACACACGAAAAGAAGAAAAAAGTCTTTAAAACTAAAATAATCCTCGCATTGAACACTACAAACTGAAATGGCATTAAAAGTGTCATCAATATATTTTAAAAGGTCGTGGTGCACATTTGAATTAAAGAATATAATAATTTTACTTAAGAGGGTGGAGTGAATTTAAATTTATTCAGTTGACTTTCTTTACATTTTTTGCACGGGCATCGCCGTGCGGGTACTGCTAGTATATATATAAAGATGACGGTGTTCGTTTGTCTGTTTGTACGTTTGTAACCGCTGGCCAGAAGCCCCCGCAGCACCCACAGACCTGAAACTTGGCTCAAAAATTCGAACGTACCCCGCCCTCGTGCACCTCGAAGCCCAAATTTTTAATTTCGAATTAGTTATTTTTAAATTAATTAATTAGTCTCATTTTTGGTGTATCTGGCATAATTGAGGGGGGAAAACCTCCCCCTACCTCAAAACATTATAGATCGTTGGAAAGGGGTTTTTTTTCTGAAAAAGAAAAGTTTTAGCACGTTTCTGTCCGTTAATTAGGACAGGAGATATTAATTAATCAAATTTAGTCAATTTTCAAGGCTTAACTATGTACGCAGTACTGAAGCACTAGGTCCATTTTCCTGATCAGCTGCTCTTTTGTCCCTGAAGTTACTTTGTGGTTAAAATTGTGCGTATAGATTTAAGCCTTGAAAATTTATTCAATTTCCAATGTTTAATATCTCTTATTTCTTTCTTAATTTTCTGTCTTTTTGATTTATTTGGCGAATTGATTTAAATTTTAACATGACTTTAAGTGGAGTTTAAAAGATGGAGCGCATTTGAACTGAAGGATATATTAATTTTTCTTCAGAGGGGGTTGGAGTGAATTTAAATTTATTCAGTTGACATCCTCAAAATTCGGTGCTACCGAAAATGTCAGAATGGAACTATTAGTGTTAAATATTTAGTGATGGTTATTCAGTTCCTCTTAGCATTTGGCGTCGTAAAGTTTGGCCACAATCGAGAAATTTACCAAACCTCCCAGCCTGTGAAACACTATTTTCTCCAAATCAAAGAAAAAGAAAAGGCTCTGGGAAGGAACAGCAGTTGTTCGCAGTCTAAAGAGTATTTTATTGCATGTTTAAAACATGTATTTAATGCCGCCATCACTAAATTTTCAGCAATAATAGTTCCATTCTGACATTTTCGGTAACACCGTTATTCAATTACCCTTCGTATTTGGCTTCGTAAAGTTTGGCAACAATCGAGAAATTTACCAAACCTCCCAACCAGTGAAATCTTGCTTATTTGAGGGTCACTGTTAGATTGTAATCACTTCAAAGAGTTGGCGCGAAAGACATTATATTTCTTGCCATTAAAATCATGGAAGAATGGTTGTGGCTGAGCTACCTGATACAATCTGTTCGCTATGTTAATAAATTTAGATTTAGCGACCAATTTTACATTGAAATTTCCGTTAAATCGGTGAATTATATTAAATTTCAAGGGCAATATTGCTGTGTTCGTTGAGAGTTTTCGAAAATCTTGGCACTACAGTTGCGTCAAAAGTTCCATTGAAACGTAAAAATTTCGCTAAAAAAAATAAGGTCACACACACACGAAAAGAAAAAAAAAAGGCTTTGAAACTAAAATAATCTAGCCATTGAACACTACAAACTGTAAAATGTCATTAAAAGTGTCATCTATGTATATAAAGATGACGAGCTTTTTTTGTATGTATGTTTGTAACCGGTGGCCAGAAGCCCCCACAGCACCTACCGACCTGAAACTTGGCACAAAAATTCGAATGCATCCCCGTGAAATGCACTTTAATGGCCGAATTCTAAAATTTCGAATTTTTTTTCTAATTAATTAATTAGTCTCATTTTCGGCTTATCCGGCATTATTGAGGAGAACCCCCCCGTCCCCCCCCCCACACACACATCCCGCCAAACATTATAAAATTGTTGGAAAGGTTTTTTTCTGAAAAAGAAAAGTTTTAGCACGTTTCTCTAGGTTAATTAGAACAGGAGATATTAATTAATCAACTTTAGTCAATTTTCAAGGCTTAACTCTATACGCAAAACAGAAACACTAGGTCCATTTTCTAGACAAACTGCTCTATCTTTAGCGGTTTAAATTTGCGTATTGAGTTAAGCCTTGAAAATTGACTAAATCTCCTGTTACTTACTCAACTTAATGTTTTTTTTATTTATTTGACGCATTGTAATTTAAACTTCAATATGAGTTATAGTGGAATTTAAAAGGTTGCGGAGTACATTTGAATGAAAGAATATAATAATTTTACTTCAGAGGGTTGGAGTGAATTTAAATTTATTCAGTTGACTTCCTTTACATTTTTTGCACGGGCATCGCCGTGCGGGTACTGCTAGTTATGTAATAATATAGTTTAGCCTTTAGTATTAACAATAGTATTAAATATATTACTTTCATATCTGTAAATAACGTGAATTTTATCTTTTATGCAGAGTTACAAACAAACATACATACAAATCTACTTCTTCATGTGAACTAATAAAAAGGGTATTTAATAAGAGATAGATAACTAAAACAACTTTTGGCATTACTTAAACCAATTACGCCAACGCCACGAGTATTAGGGTTCTGCAAATGCTATTGTAACGAGTCCGTAGTACCTTCAACTTTCTTTAAATGAGCATTCCAATCTCGAGGAAGTAACTATAAATTTATTTACAAGTATGTACACTAATTTACAATAGGAGCAGGAAACAATTGCTAAACATCCAGCAATTAGGTAGCAAACAGTACACTGTACTCTCAACAGTAACTCAGCACCACGTATCTAACGTGAACAGTAATTAAGAAAATTACAAAAGCAAAACAACCATTCGCCCGAGCGAATAAAACGAATCTCCCAGACATCAAATCTGAAAAGAACTGACTAACTAAATGTTCAAGGCAGTTGGACAGCTATTTATACTTGGAAGGAAATTTCTACAACGTTCTAGCAAAACCCGGAGCGTTCGTTCATTCACAAACTTAAATAATCCATTCAAGAAAATTCCAGTAATAAAAAAAGAAAAACCTACAACCTTGCAGCTCAGCGCGAAAATGTCTCCATGCTTATTAAATGTAGGGCAAGTGTAAAAACTACAAAGTGTTACAGGGCCGGAATACAAATGATAAAAGTGATACACTAGGTGGCCAAAAGTATCCGGACACTTTCAAAAATTCACATTTTTACATATAGCTCGAGAAATAAGTGATCAATTGTTCTTTAACTTTAGTCATACAAAATATAGGCTTCATCGAACATTTCCAAGTTGAAATTAAATTACCCTTGCATTTGGGGGACAACAAGAAGGGGGGTTGAAAGAAAAACCGTTTTTTGACCATAACTCTTCGAAAATAGCTCGGAATAAGCTATAAATTTCAGTAATTAATTAGCATGCTATGTATAGTTACTGTACAAATTTTTATGAACGTATCACTGTTACTTCCAAAGATATGAAACATTTTTTAAAAAACGGCAATTTTATTTGAAGGGTTTTTGTTCATAACACGCAGAGTTTTTGATCAAACCTTATCAACACTTTAAGAAAGATGACAAAATACAAGAGAAAAAACAAACTAAAACGGTAAATAAAAATATTAAAAATCCGATGAGACATGAACGTTAAAAGGAAATAATTTTTCACGGCGCATGCGCGAACGACAGAAATTTATAACTACAAAAATATTGTAGCCTGGTTTATACTGCATCTTATAAAAAAAAGTTCCAGTTGAATATCGTAAAAATTGAAAAAGATATCAGCGATTTAGTGAGCTGTAATTCATTCATTCACAGACAATACATAAATGGCAAGGGGTTCTCTACACTTAGTGTGGTAACAATTGAGCATTTTCTTAAATGTTAAATTGTATACAGTTTGAAAATTTATATTCGGCATAGAAGTCACATTTCGCCTATTCGGCCAAAAAGACCTTATACGTAGGTGGCCAAAAGTATCCGGACACCCCCTGAAACGTTGGTTTTGAACGAAGACGCAATAACCTTTAATTTAAAAATAGCTCTTTGTGGACAGACCCTCACTTTTTATGTATTGTCTGCGAATGAATGAAATACAGCTCACTAGATCGCTGATATCTTTTTCAATTTTCATGATACTCAACTGGAACTTTTTTTTATAAGATGAAGTATAAATCAGGGTACAATATTTTTGTAGTTATAAATTTCTGTCGTTCGCGCATGCGCCGTGAAAAAAATTTCCTTTTAACGTTCATATCTCATCGGATTTTCAATATTTTTATTTACCGTTTTAGTATGTTCTTTCTCTTGTATTTTGTCATTTTTCCTGAAGTTTTGATAAGGTTTGATCAAAAACTCTGCGTGTTATGAGCAAAAACCCTTCAAATAAAATTGCCGTTTTTTAAAAAATGTTTCATATCTTTGGAAGTAACAGTGATACGTTCATAAAAATATGTACAGTAACTATACATAGCATGCTAATTAATTACTGAAATTTATAGCTTATTCCGAGCTATTTTCGAAGAGTTATGGTCAAAAAACGGTTTTTCTTTCAACCCCCCTTCTTGTTGTCCCCCAAATGCAAGGGTAATTTAATTTCATCTTGGAAATGTTCGGTGAAGCGTATATTTTTACGACTAAAGTTAAAGAACAATTGATCACTTATTTCTCCAGCTATATGTAAAAATGTGAATTTTTGAAAGTGTCCGGATACTTTTGGCCACCTAGTGTTATCTTCAGATACTTTTGCAACATGTCGCCAGAGAAAACCAAAACTAGTAAAAATGATGCAAGGCAGGAAAAACAACAACTATTTACAAGATTTGTAACACTATAATAGTTTTACTTCAGCTGATATTAACTGAATTAGGTTTTGATGACAAGCGTGGGGGGAAAGAAATTCGAATGCTTTGAGATAAGATTGTCTTTTTAAAAAATGCCGATGTGTCACTTTTTTTTATCAGTCGATCAAGTGTATTCCTATTTTCCGTTAAAAATGATAAATCAATGCATATTTCTTAGTACGAGTTTTAAGTTTCGAGACAAAATTTGAAAATAAGTTCCATGTGTGGAAGGTTTTTCAAAGAAATTTCTTCATTGCAAAAAATAGATGAATATCAGGGCCGTAATCCGACCTTAATTTCGGGGAGTGTTTTACCAAACCTATTTCTCGTGAAATCTATATAAAGCCAATAAAATTTGATTTCATCTTCTATATTCTGTTGATTTTTGTTACAATAAATGTTAAAAGATTATTAACATGAAAAATGTTTTTTCTTTTTTTTTTTTTTTTTAATGGCTCATCTTTTCAATGAAGACATATAGGTGGGTTTACTTATATACGCGCATTCGAAAGGGTACTTTTGAAATTTCTATCTTACGACACACTGACAAGATGCGTTAAATATAGAATTGGGTGCTTACAAATTGGATTCGAAAAGAAAGGTGTACTGTTAAGATATTATGTTGGCAATAACTACAATAGAAATAAATATTGCAGAAAAAATACTTAATTTGTACAATTATTCAATGGAGATAGTGTCATTTTTCAAATGCAGTTTCAAAGTAAATAAAAAATTTAAACAAAACTGCAAAAAAAACAATTTTTAGTGAGAAACTATAAAAAGTATTTTCGTAATAGTATTTTAAAATATTTTGGAGGTGGTTTGCATCGTTTGCACTCTAAAAACCAGCCCCTTAAATACGGCCCTGATAAATATGCAAAGCAGGTCCACATTTCATTATGGTGTGTGTCACATGCCGTTAGTATAACAATTTAATTACTTTGTCATCTGCAGAAGTAAGAGTGCTAAGAGCGAGCAACGTTTTCGAGTGAAAATTTTAAGACGTCTGGGCAGCTGAGAGTGGTTGCATTTTTTTTTACTGTGCATTATATTTTTTCTAGTAAAAATTGTGATTATTTTAACCATTTTGTGTGGGGCAATTAGAAATTTAGACCTGTCGCAAGTATGTCATACACTAGGTGGCCAAAAGTATCCGGACACTTTCAAAAATTCACATTTTTACATATAGCTCGAGAAATAAGTGATCAATTGTTCTTTAACTTTAGTCATACAAAATATAGGCTTCACCGAACATTTCGAAGTTAAAATTAAATTACCCTTGCATTTGGGGGACTACAAGAAGGGGGTTGAAAGAAAAACAGCTTTTTGACCATAACTCTTCGAAAATAGCTCGGAATAAGCTATCAATTTCAGTAATTAATTAGCATACTATGTATAATTACTGTACAAATTTTTATGAACGTACCACTCTTACTTCTGAAGATATGAAACAGTTTTGAAAAAACGGCAATTTTATTTGAAGGGTTTTTGCTCATAACACGCAGAGTTTTTGATCAAACCTTATCACAACTTCAGGAAAGATGACAAAATACAAGAGAAAGAACATACTAAAACGGTAAATAAAAATATTAAAAATTCGATGAGATATGAACGTTAAAAGGAAATAATTTTTCACGGCGCATGCGCGAACGACAGAAATTTATAACTACAAAAATATTGTAGCCTGATTTATACTGCATCTTATAAAAAAAGTTCCAGTTGAATATCATGAAAAATGAAAAAGTTATCAGCGATCTAGTGAGCTGTATTTCATTCATTCGCCTACAATATCTAAATAGTGTGGGTCTGTCCACAAAGAGCTATTTTTAAATTGAAGGTTATTGCGTCGTCGTTCAAAACCAACGTTTCAGAGGGTGTCCGGATACTTTTGGCCACCTACGTATAAGGTCTTTTTGGCCGAATAAACGAAATGTGACTACAATGCCGAATATAAATTTTTAAACTGTATACAATTTAACATTGAAAAAAAATGATCGATTGTCACCACACTATTTGTGGACAACCCCTTGCGATTTATGTTTTGCCTGCGAATGAATGAAATACAGCTCACTAGATCGCTGATATCTTTTTCATTTTTCATGATATTCAACTGGAACTTTTTTTATAAGATGCAGTATAAATCAGGCTACAATATTTTTGTAGTTATAAATTTCTGTCGTTCGCGCATGCGCCGTGAAAAATTATTTCCTTTTAACGTTCATATCTCATCGAATTTTTAATATTTTTATTTACCGTTTTAGTATGTTCTTTCTCTTGTATTTTGTCATCTTTCCTGAAGTTGTGATAAGGTTTGATCAAAAACTCTGCGTGTTATAAGCAAAAACCCTTCAAATAAAATTGCCGTTTTTTCAAAACTGTTTCATATCTTCAGAAGTAAGAGTGGTACGTTCATAAAAATTTGTACAGTAATTATACATAGTATGCTAATTAATTACTGAAATTGATAGCTTATTCCGAGCTATTTTCGAAGAGTTATGGTCAAAAAGCGGTTTTTCTTTCAACCCCCTTCTTGTCGTCCCCCAAATGCAAGGGTAATTTAATTTCAACTTGGAAATGTTCGGTGAAGCCTATATTTTGTATGACTAAAGTTAAAGAGCAATTGATCACTTATTTCTCGAGCTATATGTAAAAATGTGAATTTTTGAAAGTGTCCGGATACTTTTGGCCACCTAGTGTATAATATATCAATGGAAAGCTCTATTTTTTGCCTCCGCAATGGTTTTTGATAATTTTTATTGTATTATAATTAGAAAAGAAGTTGCGTGTAAAAACTTTTGATTTTTTTTTTTTTTCGTTTTTTAACAAATTTGTATTTTGAACAATTTTTAAAGTATAAATCTAAAACTTGGCAGTATTACTTTTGCCAGATAGGACAACCACTCACCAGAAAAAACAACTACTGAAACACGGTTGGATCCAAAGGGGTCAAACTTAAGTTTGATGCAACGACTCGTCGATATAGTGGCCTTATATAGATCCATAGACTTTATGATGAACATGCGTAGGGCTTATAAAGACTTACGAAAGCGCGAAAAAATGTTGGGAAAAGTGATGAATAAAAAGAGAATGTTAATTTTCACTTATTTTCTGCTAAGGATTCAAAAAGCTTGAAATCAGCAAAATACGACTAGAAAGGAAGCACCGGGTGATTCAAAGTCAGTTCACTGTTCAAGACTTTGCAATTATGTTATTCTCAATGAAACTGTGCGGTTTACGCTTACAAAGTTCAGAAAAATTTAACTTGGTGGAATCAGATGAAACATTTTATGGAGATCAATATATGTAAGGATTATATTTAAAAAATACTGTTCTTAAAAAATATTCACAATATTTCAATACCGTAAACAAGGGTTACTTGGACCCTAGGGGTTTACTTGAGCCAAGGCTTCACTAGATAGCGTTTTATACAGACTGTTTCATTTGATTAAAATCCTTGGGATAAAAACGGTGGTCATTGTCCAGCGACAGCTATCGAATTTTATCTTAACTAACATTATATATAAATCAGATAAATAAAAGACAAAATTAAAAGTTAATTTGTTGGCGACAATTTTACAATTTGGCATATATTTTAACGTCATTGAAGCTTGTTTTATTTGTTGGTTTATTCTGCATTTTAGCGGCTTATTTTAATTAGTTAACGAATTATTTTTCATTTTAATTGATTCTAATTATTAATTAACTATGAAACGACACTGCCACCGCAGAGCGATAAATGACGAATCTATTCGCTAAGCGAGCCAATACTACCAACGGGTTGCCTCAGAACTTTTTAAAATTCATTCCACAGTTCGCCATGATACAGTTAGTCGTATAAAACGTTTGGTTGTATATCTTTACATGAAAAGGGAATTTATTTCCCCTAAAAAGCAGTACTAATAAGGCCTTCGGTATCAATTCACTGTGTACTCTACTTCAGTTAACTATATCAATATTTTTTAACCCTTAAAGATAGGATAAACATTATTTTTTAACCCTTAAAGATAGGATAAACATCGCTTTTTACAGCAGAAACAATACGCTAATAAATGTAAACAAGCATTTGGGTGGTCCTTGTTCAGCGCTCTCTAGCGGGAAAATCTTCACCATTGATGTTTTGAGTAATGATACAGCCTGCATAAAACGCTATCTAGTGAAGCCTTGCTTGAGCCCAACAGTAAAATGATAAAATTTGGGTTTGGTACTAGCGTTAGAGACTGCAGAGTGCTTCTACCTAGTGGATAAACGAGGAACTACGTGCAAGTCTTCAACTAATAAGTACCAAACCCAGATTTTAGCCTTTTCTGTAATGGGCTCAAATAATCCCCTATGGTCCAAGTAACCTTTGTTTACGATACATAATTGTTTATAAAGTTTAAAAAGCGAAAGAGTGAGACATATGATCAGGGAGTGATCAATTATCAGAATGTAGCGTATTTTAACATAAAACTGCTGGTACAACATTCAACTAAAGAGACATAACATAGTACAATAATAATAATAATAATAATAATAATAATAATAAAATATGTAGTTTCAACTAGGAAAAAAAATTGTCTGCACAATTTTTGCACGGAAATTGGTGAAAACATTGCTTGTTTTTACACTGATTCTTCCGTAGTTATGATATTCCTAGGTAACATCAATTGGATTTTCTTTCTATTTGCAGGAGCCATTATGACAAGTATTATATTTCAAAAGAAATAATATTTATTTATTTATTATCATTTATTATCGTTATTTATTGATTACTGTCAGTGCTAAAGCGTCATTCCTTCACTAATGAAGGAATAACGAATTCCATGGAGTTAAATTCTAGTAATTAGACCAAACCGATATTTGAATTTATTCTCATACAAGTATTCTTAAACAAGGAAATTACACGTTATCAGTCTGCTTTTATGCATTACTTTGTTTTATTTGACTGTGAAAACACATGTGAGGGAATGACGCAAGCAAAGAACTTTACCTGATTTTATGCTTTCAGAAAAATTCATTTCATGAACAAATTTTCAACAACTTAAAGAAGGAAATATACTTTAATATTCTTATGCATTACCAACTGTAAAATACCGAACTCTTTGTCTTAAAAATTTATTTTGCTGCGATTCTGAGCGGGAAACTTTTTGCTGTGAGGGAATGACGCTACCCGCTGGGAATAAACTCAATAATGCTTACGTGAACTAATTTTTAAGGAAAATTTCATTTTAAATGGTTTTGTTTACTTTTCTTACTCAATATTTTAAAATAAAACGCACAATAATGTGGACATATTACTTGTTTACACAGAGATAATTTTTGTTTTATATTTTCTAACAGTAGGAGCAAGTGAGGAATGACCGTTTTGATACTTTAGTAGAGACCTATATATAAAATACATTTGAAGTTCATATAGAAATTTTATTTATATTATCTTCTCAATTTGGAAAAGGATTTAAAATCATTTAAATTATAGTTTAAAAAAACTTTTTAATACGCTTTTAAAGTTAATTAAACTATGCTTAAACTTCGCTTAGCTCGAAATCTGAAGTTGTTCTGAGAAATTTTTAACGTACAAAAGTCACGTTCTTGACAAATATAAAAGTTATATACTTTATACTATCAGTAATACTGAAGGTTAAACTATAGTTCATGAACCTCTAACTGATTTTCAAAACTATTGAATATCCGATAAGTTTATATGCACTTATAATTCATCAACATGTAATATAGTTTATCCTTTAGTATTAACAAAAGTACTAAATATATTACATACTTTTATATTTGCAAAGAACGTGAAATTTATCTTGTATTCAAAGTTGCATATATACATACAAACAAACAAACCCACATGTGAAACTAATAAAAGTGTATTGAAAAAAGGGATTAGTCATAAAATATTCGCAAATGACAACGAAAACATGGAAATGACTGAAATAGCCATTTTACTACGAAAAAATATTCTAATAAGCGGGATATTCTGTTATCCGGGGATTAAAATAATACATTACAACGTTTTCGATTACCTGCATGGTTACGCACTTCAAACAGAGATGAACGGCATGAAGCGGTATTAAAAAAAAATAAAGTTTCTTCTTAATTATGCAAAGTTGTTTTTGGTACTTAGCCCTAAGGTTCTCGAGCCTTATCATAAAAAGATGTTTTTTTTTTAATGTTTTTCGTCAAGCAGCGTGCGTTCATTTTCATTACAATGTTCTGAAAAATGCCCGAAATGGAAAGAGAGGAAAAGTGGCGAATGCACTGCAAAGAGGAAAATGAAATCGTTAAGGGGGGGAAAAGATTTATCAGAAACAATTTTACAAGAACTAAATTAGTTATTTTTAACCGACTTCAACAAAGGAGGAGGTTATCAATTCAAAGCGTATGTTTTTTTTTTTGTTTGTTCGCACATAACAGCTGATCTACTGAACCGATTTGGACGATTTTTTTTAAATCGATAGGAAATGGTGTAACTTAGGTACCATGTACTCATATGACGATATTTGTTCACTAGAAAAAAAGTTATTATGGAAAACAGTAAATTTCATGTTATTTCCCCATTAAATGATTAAATTTTCAATTCATTGTTGTAAAAATTTTTTGCCTCGCAACAGCAATATTAATAGTAATCATGATGAAAAATTTGAACCAAGGCTTAACTAAATCTAACATGAAACTCATTAGCGGTAACGTACGTAGTATGTGTTAAAATCTTCTGAACAACGAGAAACTAGAATTGCTTTGAAATATAAATTAGTTGACAAACCGTTGATATTTAAATGGCTTTGATTAAGCTAGTACACAAATAAATACCAGAGAATAACAGATTATTTTTTAGTGTCAATCGTTTATAATTTTAGACGCGTTGATAGTTTCTTCCTTTTTTTTTCAGTTTATTTTATGGAGCATTTACTTAAGAAAATTAGGTGAAGTTCCGTAATGGAAACATTACCTTATTTCATAAGTACACTTACACTAAAAAGAATAAAATAAAATAATTTTGGAAAAAAATAGAACCGACTTCAGTTGGAAATTGCTCTAAAAAGTAAAAAATAATTTTTTTCTTTGAACACCATCGAAACTACTTTTAAACATAAGTTTTGAAGTCGGCGCAAAAACGATAGGTCAAATGATATTTAACCATATTTTGCCAACGTTTTTCGGAGAAACCATTGAAAATTAAAAGCAGAATATTTTTACCATTACACGAATGTGTGGTAATGAATGAAATGTATGCGAATGCTTTTAAAGAACCTGTATCCATTAAAATGTATATAGTTGAATTATAGTTGCGTATGATTCTATACATTGATTTTGCGCCGACTTCAAAACTTATGTTTAAAAGTAGTTTCGATGGTGTTCAAAGAAAAAAAATATTTTTTACTTTTTAGAGCAATTTCCAACTGAAGTCGGTTCTATTTTTTTCCAAAATTATTTTATTGAGAAAAACAAATAAAGCAATTGATTACGTGACTCGCTATCTCCTAATCACGGACAATAGAATGAGAAATGTCAATCCAAGACAAAGTAAACTCAATTAGAAATATTGATTTTTCAAATACAAAAACATGATTGACGCTTTTTTTTAATACAAAGGACAGTTTATTATCCTCAACACAGAAATGACGCCTTAAAATGGAACTTACCCGATTCACATGACATGAGTGCGGGTCTTGACCGCCCGCTGAGAGGAGTGTAGCAGACGAAAGTTCGGTCCTCTGGCGTCTATTAACACTCGTATATTTTCAGCGTGAAAAATCTTATTTATATTCAAAAAATAGAGTCCTCTGAAACTTTTCATTTGGGAATTACATAAAAAAAATGATGATTGACTCATTTGGTTGGTGCGAAATATCTTCTTGATAAGCGTAGTTTTCTGATTTAGGCAGGGATTCAAGTGAAACAGGCTATCGCAAACTGCAATCGCTACTGGAAATGAATTACATTAGAACGTTTCTTGATACTGGAAATGAATTACATTAGAACGTTTCTTGATACTGGAAATGAATTACATTAGAACGTTCATCGTGATGTTTGCCTATGAAAAACGAGCTAGATAAAACGTCACAGCCTACTTGGCGAATAAGAGGAGATGGCCGACTGCTTGTGAGCTCTTATTGGCTCCGCTCGTAGTGACGTCAGTGCCAAGTTAAGCTGATGATAATGTAATTCACTTCCAGTAGCGATTGCATTCGAAGCGATCGCAGTGCTGTTTCACTTGAATCCCTGCCTTAAAATCTCATAGCACTCCATCAGAAAATAGGTGAAAAGTCACATTCTTTTCCTTTTTCATCACCTCGATTTAGATTTTAAGCAGGGATTCAAGTGAAACACCATTGCAATGGCTTCGAATTGCAATCGCTACTGGAAGTGAATTACATTATCATCAACTTAACTTGGTACTGACGTCACTACGGGTGGAGCCAATAAGAGCTCACAAGCAGTCAGTGATCTCCTCTTATTCGCCAAACAGGCTGTGACGTTTTATCTAGCTCGTTTTTCATAGGCAAACGTCACGCTGACGTCACGATGTTTTTATCAAGAAACGTTCTAATGTAATTCATTTCCAGTAGCGATTGTAATTTGCGATGGCCTGTTTCACTTGAATTCCTGCCATAGGCATGTTCATTATGTATATAAGTACCAGTTCTAATAAAATTAAACTGGTTTCTTTACCACTACTGGATCAAGATCAAAATACCAGCCGTTGGCAACTCTGACTGCAGCAGGATATCGTATACCGTTAGTGACGTCACATAAATAATTAGCACTCAAAGTGGATCAAAACTATACTTTCAACTCTTATTTAACGATATGCTACCTTTTTTTGAAAAACTTCAAAGTCATTGTACTATGTTGAAGTTTATATTACAAATTTTACTTGTTATGTACACAAAATACACGTGGACCAATCAGGTTATCGGATTTGGTAAACTTTTAATATTTTCATCTGGCATCACGTAAATACTATTAGTTCGGTTTTTGAACGAAAGTTTTGATGCTGAGGGTATTGATGTAATTACTTTTAAAATTAGAATTTTACTTATATTTCAAACAATTGATGACTTTTGACAGTTTTTAAGTTTTCTTTGCAGTACGCTTCTTTGTTTTGTTCGATTCATTTTGAGTTATGCTGTAGATTAAACAAACTTTTACTTGACAGGTTGCAAGTTCAGAGTTATTGTTTACCCTATTAACATACGAAAACTAAAACTTAAGTGTTCCGTATGAAAGCTGCTTGGACCAACTTTACGATGGAGAAGCTCTATGGACATCATCAGCATAGGACAGGAATTGGTTGAGACCATTGTGGAATAACTGATTTGTCAAACAATAATTTAAAATGCGAAACAAGTATGTAGTGTTTATATTTAAATTATTTTTTTCGTAGAACATATATTTTTATTGCAATTTCATTCTCCGCATTTTTAATTTAGAAGATGCTGTTTATTTATTTCTTTTATTATCCATAATTATTTCACATTGTTTTAGTGTTTACTGATGAACAAATGGATTAATGCGGTTTGTTTCATTTAGACTGCCAAAAATTAGCTTAGTGTGTGCTATAATGTTATTCTTCATATTAATTTTGAGTGAAATATGTTAGCTTTTATTAGGGTTCTGAATAAAACATAAACATAGAGCTCATTTTGAGATCAGTGCCAGATCTTTGTATTGTCTGAGGCTGGACAAGTCTTGAAACTGCTGCCCTTTCCCAACTTCTGTCAAGTTTTCATTTTCAGTATGGTCCCAGGTTGCTACCCCCCCCCCCTCCCAGTTCCCGCATTGTTCAAAAGAAAATATTTAATTTTGACAGATTTCAAAACTAGGCACGTATGTCACGTAAAATTTTAGATTGTATTAAATTGTTTCTCGTTACTTTTCGACAACAGGTACATTATATGGTTTGCCAACATGATCAAAGTATCTTGGCAAAGATTGAAAAAATTACTTTTACATTGTTACCATGTTTGATCCTCTTTTTCTAATTTTATTTAAAACTAGCTTATTACTCGGCGTTGCACAGGTGCTTTTTAATACAACATAGCTAATTATAATTGTTTTTAACCTATTTCATGCAAAAGTGAAATAGGTGAGTCTTAAATTGATAATTCATTGTTAATCGTCATCTTTGTTGGAAAAAACTCATATTTAAATGTGTTAAATTTTATCAATTTGTATGCTTAAACGCTTATCTCAAAAACTCAATCTATTAAAAATTGAAAGAAAATGGCCATTTTTAGACAAAAAATTTGAATTTTGTGTTTTTTTTTTGGATTTTTTAAAAATTTCAAAACCCTGCCTATGTGAATTCTAGTGCATTAAGGACTCTCTGTGCCAAGTTTGATGAAAATTCGACGAAAACTGGATTTGTATAAGGAACAAACATACAAACAAACAATTCATTTTTATATGTACTGTCTGCCCCGCTTAAACGAATACTGTCGGTTCCAAGAAATGTTATTCGATTAAGCGGGGATTTTTAACATTAGGTCTATGGCATTGGTTCAGAGATATTTTATTCGTATAAGCGGGGTATTCGTTTATCTTTTACTAGGGATGGACCAGATATCCGGTAACTATCCGGTATCCGGCTGATATTTTAAGTATCCGGTACTTCCGGATATCCGATCCGGCTGACTGCCCCGGATACAGATATCCGGAAAATTATTGCAGGATATCCGGCAAAGTATCCGGTATTGATGTGGGAGATATCCGGGATTGATGTGAGGGTTATCCGGTATGATGTGAGGACCTAATTGAATATTTTCTTTTTTACAAAAATCCCAGTTAAAAAATTCATTGTTTGATAAACCTTTTGGATGATGTAATTACATTTCATCTTTCCTTTTTACCAATTTTTGCTTCTAAAACAAAAATTATATGTTATTTCTTCGACTTTGTACTAGGCATGGAAGCATCATGGATGCAAGACCTTCCGTCTCAAGACGGATTTCCGTCTTGACGAGATTGCGGAGACGGAGCTTGGGACGGAATGAAAATTTAATGACTTTCTTCAGTTTTTAGTTATAAGAAATTTGTTTTCTCAATGTTAAAAAAATAAATAAATTTCAATTCCAAAAAAATTCTGAGAACCCTCAACCATCCTCTTTCTAATATTTTTTGCGATAGCCTGAATTGCTATTTTGGAATCTACAGTTTAAAAAAATTACTGTAAAAGAGCCCCTGATCCCCATTCCTTCCTTTTACGTTACCAAAATGACCGATAATCGTGTATTTAGGACTTATTTTTTCAAAAACTCCGGAGGGAACCCCCGATACCTCTCTTCCATATCGTTGGCGATCATTCAATTTTAAGTTTTCGGAGCCACGATTTAGAAAATGCACGAAGGAGAGACCCCCCCCCCCCCCCCCCTTGCTACACACAAAACAAAATGCTTGAAATGCTGCACTTAAACGGAGGCTTACGTTGTTACAAAAATAAAAGCTCAAGAAATTCAAATTGAGTACTAATATTCAAAAATTGACCAAGTTAAAGCAAACAATATAAAATATCATATATCCTAAAGTACGCAAGGAGGGAGGGGGGGGGGGGCTCAAAATATTTTCAGTCTTGAACACATCACTGAACTTGCACCCATGGGAAGCATTCTGCATATTTGATTTTTCACAATTTCCAGATAAAGTATGATTGTCTTCAGCTTTTCAAAAATATTTTAGTTAAAATATTTAGAAAGAAAAAGCTACAAACCTTCAAGGATTAATGCGCGACATAAGGTTGAAAAAAACTTACGATCATATCGTTAGTTCATCAAAATTAATCGCAGTAGCTTTTAATATAAATTCTCAGATTATTTTATTCATTGAATTCTTTTATTTTTAGTTTTTGTACTTCTAAAAAAATTGCGATCTATTAACACCTAATGATGTTGTAATTAGATATTTTTTACTTTGCCACTATTATTGCTTTATTATAATTGAAAATAACACGCAATAAGTAACCTATCTAACATTGGCCGGTCATTTCAGCGAAAATGTTACAAATCAGTCCTGATTCTTCAGAATTTTGGTAATTAATTTCAATATTTACCACCAATTAATTGTATTTTTTAATTTGTTCTCTATCTAATTGTGTGTTACCAAGTAGGGGAGAGTGGTAATAAATGGGCCATGGTGATGAATGGGCCACTAACAAAATATGAAAAAGTATTTGCATGATTTTTTTTTTGATGCCACCAATAGATGTAGCTATTTGTTCTACTAAACTCATTCAATTTTCATTCGTTTGCGCTGAGCCATTTTCAAACTAGAGTAGCATGGTCAAGAATCTGACTGAAAAGTAAGTTTTTCCCTTTTTAGTGAAACATTTCCTAGCTAAAATGTACCAAGTATTTCACTGCATACATATGTATAAGCTAGTCTTTCCATACCTATAAACTAATCTTAAGATGTATTTTGATGTTATCTAAATTCAATGTACTCAAAAAACCTAAATGTATTCCAAAAGTATAGGTGGGGCTGAATGGGCCACTATGTCATGGTAATGAATGGGCCACCTAAATATTGTTTTTCTTCCTTTTCTTTGGATTTTCGCATTAATATGAAACACAACTGACTGTCATAGATAAAGATTACTGTCGTCAAAATAGGTTTGTAGTAACTTCTAAATATAATTTGCAGATCTATATTATATTTCTATAGTACAATAGACCTCTGGTCGCAGTGCGTGGCTTGAAAAAGCCTCCCTCTCTCCTTCATATTATATTCCTCACAGTACAATTTCATTTTCTTTCTTGG
>JAXGGA010012780.1:0-37531 GCA_038373865.1 Uloborus plumipes | reverse complement strand
GAAAAGAGTTTAAAATTATGTTTTAAGAGCTTCAATATGAACAAATTGCAGTGCCTATTAACCCAACCAAATATGGTCTTACACTCAAATGTTTGAGATTTGTTCAAGGGTTCCCAACCACCCTTTCTCTACTAACATCAAAGATCATTAAAATTTTGGTTTTCCAAACGAAAATTTCAAAAAACAAATAAGGGGGCAGAACCTTTGAATCCCTCCTAATACGGTAGGGCATGACCTAAAAATTTGTTTTTAGGACTTATATTTCGAAAAATCAGGGGAGATCCCTAGAACCCCTTTTCAGATATCACCAAAAACTGTCTACTATTTTTGTAGGTGAAAATGTTCAAAATGTTACTCCACAAAGTCTTGTTCCGCGCCATAATCATTTTGGAGCATCTTAAATTTCTTTTCGTAGACTTTAAATTCTTAATTTTTCACTGGGCCTCCAAACACCTAAAAACATCGAAAATCTTTTCAAATTGCGTTTTTAGAGCTTCAATTTTAAACAAATTGCAGAGCCCATTAACGTTACAAAATATGGTTTCACACTCACGTATTTAAGATTCATGCAAGGGTTCCCCCCCCCCCTCACGCTACTAACATCAAATACTATTAAAATTTTGGTTTTCAAATTCAAAAACAATTTAGAGTGCAGAGCCTTTGAACCCCTCATAACACATTAGGGCAGCGGTTCCCAAGGTGTGTTCCATGGAGCCTTGGGGTTCCACCGAAAGATGAAAAGGGTTCTGCCATAAACCGAAGGAAGTCTTCAATTTCATTCAAGGAGAAACAGTACTACATTTGTTATGAGATAAAATAAATGTTTAAAAAAAAGAAAGCTGAACTTTTGTAACCCCTGCTTAATAAAAGAAAGATAGCGTAGAATATTTTCCTCTCAAAGAAAATTTTCTATTTTGCACTGCCTTTGAAACGATTAGTGAGAAAACTTTACTTGCACTTCTCCCAGTGGGGTACATATGTATACCAATTTTAAGGAGAATCCTTGTATTACTGTTTGAAATGCAACAGTCGCGTGAAAATCAGGATTTGTACGATTGGTTCCACCATCTGATGAGATAGGTGCCAAAAATAACCGCCACCAGTTCAGATGGAGACAGACATGTGCACCAAGTTTCATTTAATTATGTTTTGAATTCGAGTGCCCACAAAATAGTAGTCAATCAAGTGCAAGCACTAACCAATTCACAGGTTGTTTCCAAATGTGTCAAAATAGGATCAGCCCATCTTAAAATTTATCAAAATAAGAAAATTTTCCTGTAACTTATTGTTTCTTCTACTTGGAAGAAAACAGTTGAGTGCACATCCTTTCTTATCTCTAACATCTGTACATGGTACCCCAAACTTAAATTTTTGAATTTTAAGGGTCTGTCTATTTCAAAAAATCAGGGGAGATCCCCAGAGCCGTCCCTTCAGGGATCAAAAATTGTCTACTATTGAGCTTTTGGAAATTCAATTATGAAAAGGAGGAATAAAGAGGGGGGGGGGGTCGAAGAGGGGAGATAGATATGGATCTATTTTTCAAAAAAAAAAACTGATTAGGGACTGTCCCTGAAACTGATCCCTTACCCTAACTATTAACCTGAATTCTAATCGCGATGTTTTCAATTTCGAAAAATTGTCTCAAAGCCCTATCGTCAGGGACGTCATTTCAAGTTTTTCCAGGGGGGGCAAAGGGTCCAAACCTCCAAACACAATGCAATTTCATCGAAAAACATCAAAAGTCATGCCCACTTATAGGAAAATACATTAATTTCTCAAAGTCAGGGGGGGGGCAATTGACCCTCCCTGCCCCCCTAAATGACGGGCCTGCCTATTGGATCTTTTTTCCCTGTAACATCCCAGAAAGCTCCAAGAGTGATTTTTCAAAACTACAACTTCAAAAACTCAGTTGTGAATCTCCCGGACCCGCCAATCCTCCCGCCCTATCCTCCGAAACCAGAAGCTGGATCTGCTTTTGCGTCTAATAACATCAAAACTTTTTTAACCCATTTTCGGCCAAAGTTGCGTATACGCAACATTTCATTAAAAAAATTTTAATGAGCACTGTGACAAATATTTTTCATTACTTTTATTTTTATACTATATTTGGGGATTTTGAAGTCATCTATAAATTATTAGCAATTCAATGGAGTCAAATATTTTAGGTACAGAAATTTTCAAAATGTGCAAGTTTTTAAACTTGAAATGGTTATTGTCAAATTCGACATTTTAAAAATGTACAATTTATCTACTTGAAATTAGTCATAGGTTTTATAATGGCTTAAAGTTGCAAATTCTCTTAATAAAATAAAAGTTAAACAAATGTTGTAAAAAGTCTTAAAAATCGTTACTCAAATTTAATGTTGCGTTAACGCATCATTGGCTGAATTGTTTTATTTAAACTCAGCTAATAGACGATGGTGTAGTAGCAGACTCTGGTGTAGTAGCAGACTCGTCATTCTGGGATTTCAGAGTGGGGCCCTGGCTTTTTCTGTTTTATCTTTCTGTTTTACCGCAAAATTGCATTGAATATACATCCTTTGCTCCCCCCCATCCCCTGGAAAAACTCGAAATGACTGGCTTGTATGGTAGCAATTGTCTCTAATAATGGCTCTATTTTTCCTATTGTAAATGCTAAATGATATAGTCGCAAAGAAAGAAAAGAAGTTTCCATTTCACAACCGAGCGTTATTTGGGACTACAAAAAGCATATGGAAGGTGTTGACCTACATGACAATCCCATAGATAATTACTGCATAAATAATCAAGGCAAAAAAATTGGCCACTAATTACAAACAATTTGAAAGCGTTATAGGGAGCTCATGGAAGCTTCATAGAATTTCTACAGACACATAAATGGGACATAGACTTTTAAGTCGTATATAGCGATTGCCCTATTGAAATCGAAATGCAAGGATAATCCATTCGGTGAAAAATGCAGTCAGCGCGGTGAAAATTTTAAGAAAGTTCGGCCATCAACGACAACTTTGCTGAAAAAAATTACAAGCTATTAGAATCAGACTTACAATAAATGAAGAGAAGAGTTAAAAAGCTAAATGATTCATTTGTGCCTCAAATGCCAAGTGCATTAAAATCCCAAACGTTCTGAAAATTTCCATTCAAAAGTAAAAATTTTTCAAATAAATATAGTTTGTACATTGATTCGGCCAATGATGCGTATGGGTGAATATCAGGAAAAGTGCTAATTTAAGTCACAAATGAATTTCTCAAGCACTTCCAAATAAAAACGAAATTTTTTTTCTTTTTTCATACAGAAAACTGCTGCACATACAATCCATGACAAAATTTTCAGGTTTTACTTTAATTTGTGACAATAGAACTCTTTTTATTGCCTCAATGTCATGTCGGCAGCGCGTCACGCATTCGAATTGCAAAGTTCAAAAAAATATTGTGGATTATAAAACATCGCAGCAGAAACAAATACTAAAGGAAATGTGTTTTATGTTCATCTATGAGGATTAACTCTTGTGTTTTAGATAAAATTAATTTTGATTGATAAAAAAGGGCAATTTCTTCTCATCACAAGTTTTCATAATGACGAGTGAGCAAACTTCTGCAATGCTAATATCTAGACAAAACATTTTTTGGCTCCAAAAAATTACGCCAGGTGAAGTTCTAATATATGATGCTTAAGTTTGATCGAAAGTTTTTATTTCAGTTGCATTGAATTACAGGTAAGATTTGTTCAATCTTGACTTTTCCGTTTCTACCAAATGAAATTTCATGTCGACAGCGGAAATTAAGACACAAAAAAAATTATTTTTTTTAAATCTATTTTTGCATAATGGAACAGAAACATATTGCCATGGATATAAGGTGTTTTTATTTTCAAATCTTTAATTTGGGATGTACAGCTATCATATTGTGGGAAATTTGTCACGTTGGCAGCGTCTTAGAAGATTACGAAACTGATGCATGCGTTACTGTTTCGCAATTCTTACTTCGTGTTATGAGTTTCTTGAGTTGAGTTTTAAAGTACAAAGATAATTTCAAGCGCATCGTTTTTTCTGCCAAATTTTCCCATTATTGGAAGCAGTTTATTTTTTAAATGCTTCAAAAACATAAATTTTTCTGCAAAATTTGGGTTTTCAAACAAAATTATTGCCATTTTTCACCCTTTTTGTTTACATCAATATTCAGAACTTTGTTCATAACTACTGCATCCAAAAAATATAATTTTGTTTTAAAATGGAAAACTTACGAACAGTTTAATGCAAATCCCCAGCCAATCTCCGACTGTCTTGAATTAATTTTGTTTTTTAAGATTGTTTTAAGAATTTTATTTTATTTTGATTTTTGAACTATTAACCTATTTATTTGTTTGAAATAAACTTTGTCGCACTTATTTAAACTTTAACTTTTAATTAGTCTCTAATTTTATTTATGACACAAAAAAGCGTTCAAGCTGTGTAAATATTATATTCTAAGTAATAATTATTTTCTTTTTAAACATAAAAGGTGGTGAAATTGTTTACTTTGGTACACTAAGTGTGAAATCTGTAATATTTGTCAGATCGGTAACATTCTCATCATGTCGGTAACGCTCAAAAACAACCCCCTAAAAATGGGGGTAAATGTTCACTTTAATTATGCCCCTAATTTTTTTAAAAAATTACTAATGTGTATTTGAAATACCCTATAAATTTTATTTTCTGAGTATTTTTAAATTTTGAAAATTTCCATGGTCAAATTGGCTCTTTTCCTGATATTCACCCGTATACGCAACATTTCGTTTTAATAATAATATATTATTTTTCATGCACTAAACTTTTTATATGTCTGTAGTTTTTATGAATGCAGTTCAAGCATATTTTAATAAAAATAAAATTACATTTTATTAAATTTCAATGCTTGGCTGGAAATGGGTTAAAACTGCTTTTTTCGAGCTTCAAGTGCTAAAAATTGCCAAGCCCCTAATGTTACTAAATATGGTCTACAATCGCGTCTGTAAGCCTTCAATTTCGGAAAATTTTCGGACAAGCGTCCCAACCTAGTTCTATCTAATATCATCCAAGATCGTCAAAAATTATGTTTTTAAAATGATAATTTTATGATTCGCTTAACAGGCAATCCTCATTTGCTTTTTGAATGGTTGCTATGGAAATCTGAAAGTGAAACATTAATGTTTTGAAAACTCAAACCTTAACATCACTGAATATCGCTTCAAAACAGTTTTTGAGATCTCTTATTTCGAAATGTTTCTAGGAGAGAGCCCTGGAGCCCCTCTTTCCGTAATATCATCAAAAGTTTGTCAGTAGTTGAATCTTTGGAACTTTAATTTCAAAAAACTGCTGGGAGGTGGATTGTTTTCTGTTTTTCAAAGAGTAGTTCGGGAGTCTTTAAGCCCTTCACCTAACGTCAATAATTATCACCTACAATTGCATTTTAAAGACTTTCATAAAGTTTTCATGGAAGTATCTCCCCTTCCTTTCCCTGAACTTCACCAGAGATCGTCTGAAACTGCGTTTTCTGTATTAATATTTAAAACATTTTCCGAGGGAGAATCTTGTAATAAGATAAGGAAATTTTTTTCCAAGTGCCGAACCTAAAAATATTTTCTGGCTGCGCCACTGCAACAGAACAGCAAATGGACATACTTCCAATTTCTACTTTTCCACTGATAGTATTTTTAATTGAATACCATCAATTATTATGACTAAAATAACTACACAAAATATTTTAATTATTTAGAGTTGCTATTGTTAAATTATATATGAGGCGGCCCCATCACTTCAAATGCCTATGAACATCTAAATCCTTCATCCAGCCCTGTGGCAGCATATCAACTCTTACAAGCTTAAACTTTAAAGCTAACTTTTGTTATTTTCTTGTATTTTAACTCATATAAGCTTCAAAATGATACCTAATTGGTGAACAAAAATCAATTTTGAAAAATTTGTCAGCAGTTCCCCATTTTTGTAGAATTGCCCAGCTTTATAAAAAATCATTCGATTTTACACACACAGCATAAAAATTAGAAAAAAACGAACTAAAGTGAAAATTTAAAACTTGGTGAATAATCAAATAAGAATATTAAAAAAAAAGACAAAATACGTCATTAAAACTTTCATAAGTCAAGATTTCATACAGATTTTCTGCAATTAAATGCATTGGTTCTTAGTGGAATTATTGATTTGTTTGTGTCCCATAATAGTAGAAGAGATATTGACCACGCAAATTCACACAAAAATCTCACAATTGATCATCATATTTAAAAAAAATAAATAAATAAACATTTTGTAGGAAAATATGGAATAAGTACATGTAAAGCTATAAACCTTTCATAAAGAGTGTTGTAAACAAACTTCTTTAAAAAAAAAATAATTAAATTTTCATTTAATATTTTGTGGTAAAAATAAATAATTAAATTGTAAATATTATTGAGTTGAACGACAAATTTGCAAACGTAAAATTTCATTAAATGAAAACGTTTGGTGAAATACGGTAATTGCCCTTCATTAATAAACCGCGACATTTATGAGATCCATATTAAAAAATAAGTAAATAAACCCATACGATTCATCCCCTCATGCCTGCTATATTACACGAGCCCTATATCGTAAGCCACCGTACTAGCACTTAAAACTCTAAAATTTTCCATTGGGAGAAATGTTAGACTTGTCATTAAAAATATTCAAGGGAGAGGGGGGGAGGACGCAAACGCGCAAAAATCGAATCAACCCTTCCTACCGATCTACAAATTTAATCCCCGAATTCATCCTTTCAAAGCGCACATAGCGTTTTCGGCTCAAAATCTCGCACAAATGTCACTCTTAAACCATATCCTACACTTTACAAATCTAAAAACCCTTCTGAACGCTATTGTCCAGCCCTCATTAATCTGAGTATTAACTGCTTGCCCATCCCGTGGCTTGCATCCCTCCAAATATGGCGACCATTTTATTAGCGGAGGTCATTCTAGGCATTTTCATCAACATATCGGCGTGAAAATGCTTGTCACAAACAAAAATCAATAAGAGACAAACAAAATATTTGCCCTGCAAGCGGCGATATTCTTGCAAATCTCAACACAATAAACGCGAAATGCACAAGGCGATAAACTCTTCTCAAAAAAACAATATACAGAAAAACGCAATACGCAGCAACAAAGCAGAACGGCTTTACCGCATTTAGGGCTAAGCAACGAAGACGGGTTCAAAAAAGACCCGAAAGACTGCATTCACTTACCCGAGCTTCTTTCACCAGCTCCGCATACGAAAACTCAGCATTGACGGTATTATTCTTGGTGTCGGTGAGCTTCAAATCAAATCTGAATGTAGGAGGCAATGTTTTCAGTTTCTTCTCGCGCTGTAGTGTTTTGGGTGCATCTAATTGTATCCGCTTTGGTTCGGCCATTAGATTTTAAACAATCTGGTAGAATAACATGGGATGTTATTTCCCAAACAACCCAGAAAGTTTACAGCTTCACGTACGATCTACCGAGACCATCTTTCACTGTTTGCACCTCGCTACACCGGCTCCACTGAGCATGCGCGTACGATCGCGGTGTGGGTTGTGCCCCTTCGTATCTTTCTACTAAACAAAACACCACGTGTATCACTGACATTTCGTTCGTCTGTATGTTCGTTTATTCTCGCGTTTTTCATTCACTCATACTCATCAAAATTTTAGGCGAATTTTCTACAACTCCCTTTAAAACATACAGAAAAAAATCGCTGTGCAATATCTGGAGATCAGAAAGCGCGTAAATAAAAGAGGGGAGATCAAAGAAGAGTTTCGCTCATGTGCGGGGGCAGCAATAAAAACGCAATAAATTATCGGGATGAAGTTATTTTTCAAAACACTTTCTGTTTGAATGAAAATTGAATTTTTCTTCTACATTCGCTTGTAAAATAATCTTCATATCATTCATTTCTTATCACTAATTAGTGGAAGGGAAGGATTCAGAAAAACTAGAAAAGTTGATGCTGCAGGGTTTTTGACGAAATTATTTTATTTCTTGTGTTTCTAGAAATTTCTGACCTAGACATTATCTCGACACTGGTAGCATTGCTTTACAAATTTTCGTACCTCTTCCGTATTGTATTTACTTTCGATTAATGAAGCTTGAATGTAATGTAATTTGAATTTTCTCAGTGACTTATTCTCCTTCCATTTTTTATCCTTAAAAAAGGAAAAAAGAATGTGTTGTTCACATTCCTTTTATGATGAATTAAAACAAATAAAGACACAACATTTAGAAATCAAAACTATTAATTAGGTGGATTGAATATAAATTGGTGTGAACATATTCACCTAATAATGTTCAGCATAGTTACTTGTTCTAAGGAAAAATAATTTCAGTTAAAGATAATTTTTCAGTCACTTAATTGGCACATCATAGGTTGATTCGTAAAGTGCCTGCTTGCCGATTAATCATTTCAATACTAATTTTAAACCCCCCCCCCCCTATAAAGGTTAAGATTTAGGTCCCATATTTCTACTGTGATCGTGAAGGATTAGTTGACAAGTAGGGTTTCTGGGGGATCAACATAAATGCTTCTTTGATGAGTCACGGTTGCCCAACGCGGATCCAGAAGGGGGGGGGGGTCATGACCCCCCCCCTTGATCGACCAAATATAGCATAAAACTGCTTTTTTGGGGGGGGGGTCTAATATTATGATAAAAATGCCAAACCCCCCTTTTTGCTAAAAAATTGCTCTTTGACCTTTTCGAAAATGACCCCCTCCTTAACCACAAGCTGGATCCGCCCTTGGGGTTACCGTTTGTAGCAATTTGGATATCACCGGATCTGATCGGCCCTGGCAACCAGTGTGAAGATATACTCTCCCCTTTAAAAAATAATATTTACCTGCAACTCGGTTATGGCTGTTCCAGACTGATGAGCAGGGCCGGATTACTAAATAGGCAACGTTACGTAGGCAGTTGCCTATGGGCCCCGGGTTTTAAAGGAACCCCGAGAAATCCTGAAAATATCCTTTTTTAACTTTAGATGACACTGAGTTAAACGTTAAGAACATTTTTCGATGCAATACGCGAATAGAACTTAAGTAAACGTTCATACTTCCATCCAACTTCTTTCTCATCATCAGGGCATAATTTCTACCAAAAGAGGTACAAGAGCCCAAAAGTATCCACAACTTATTTTATCCCGTGAATAGCATGAATATCGCTTATAATATTAAATTTCGTAAGTGCAAGAGTTTTACTCCCTATGCAAATTAATCCTTGCTCACCATTAACACTATTTATACCTGTTAGCATAATCAATCATTATGATTGGTTATGTATTCCGTATTAACAATTTTAAATGATAAAAATGTATTTGCACAATATATATCAGTTATTTAAAATCTCATTTATTAAATCCATATGGTGTGAAGGGGCCCCTCATTTCAAATGCCTATGGGCCTCCAAATCTTTAATCCGGATCTGCTGATGAGCCCAATGTCGGGGGAAACTGCAGTCTTCAGATGCTGTAACTGAATTTTCGTATTGTTTCTGATTCTGCTTTTGCTCCAGCAATGCTTGTGTGGATTATTTTATTAAGACAGCACTTCCCAACTATTTTTAGATTACGTACGTACCACTTGGTTGTACATCATGCATAATTTTACCAGAAAATGATTGTATTTCGAGTTTTTTTTTTTTTTTTTTTTGTGAATGTGCTTATAAATTTGCATTAAACATTTCATAGTGCACATCACATATTAAGAGAAACTTCGTTGAAACACGCCTAAAGGTTATGCCTTACATTAAGTCACTAATAATAAATTCACTGTAACATAAATGTAAATATATATCTAAATCAGGGCCGTAGCCAGACTTGTTCTGCGGAGGGTTTTACCAACATATATCTCCTGAAATCTATATGATAAATAAAATTTGATTCCATGTTCTATGTTTTATTGCTTTTCGTTACAGTGGGTGCTTTACAAGCATTAACCCATTTATGCCCAAGTTTTTTTTAACAATTTTTTTTTTCATTTTTATCTGCTTAAAACTCTTACTTGGAATGGTTTACATACATTCCAATAATATTATTAACACACAGTAAAATAGCTCGCCGTTGCCATATTTATTAAGTTATTTAACGTCCTGTTTATGGGACACTAGGCAGATATGTGCGCAAAATACGACCTTACTTGACTTTACTTTTGCAAAGTAACATTACAGAAGACATCTGTGATCAATTTTAAGCAAATCATTTTAAAATAATTTAATCTTATAAAAAATAAGTTCGCAAAAAACATTTACTTTCTGTGGTTACCCATGCTGGATCGTTGCTTGACTGATTTGTCTGAAAATTCAATAAATAAACTCTGATGTCCAACTAGTGGTTCTGTCTGGTTTTCTCAAGAAAAAGGACTATTTAACTTGTGAAAAACAGCTTTAGAAAAATAATTTTCCCATTACAGCTTTTTGTATGCATATGCAGTAACTAACAAGCGTCCCGTTTTTAGGCTACTGGGCATAAATGGGTTAACATGAAAAATAAAATAATAACATATCTTAATGAAGAAAAAAATTCTCATGTGTACAAAGCATCTTCACCCCAGTAAAAAGGTGTATTGTTGTCTATGATATTCTGTTTGCAAAAGCTACAATAAAGAAAAATACTGCAGATAAATCAATTGATTTGTACTATCAATCAAAAATGATAATTTCATTTTTCAAATGAAATTGAAAAGTAAATAAGAAAATTAAAAATAAAATAGTAATAATATAATTTTTCTGCAAAAAAGGACATAAAAAAGCATTTTTTGGAGCAGGTTCGAAAATTTTTGGAGGGGGTGTGAACTAGGGTTGCCAGGCGTCCCGGATTTCAAGGGACGGTCCCGTTTTTAGAAAAATTATCTCGCGTCCCGGGGAACCTTGATACGGGATGGCTTAAGTCCCGTATTCTAAGCTAGGGGCAACATTTTACAAAACGAAACATTATTTTCAGAAAAAATAAAGTAAAACAAAAAATGTGAAATAGAGTGATAAGAAAATTGATTTAATCATAATGTTTTCGTGTTCTGAAGTGTAATGTTAGTGTTCTATTCAGTTAGAGTAGGAATCATTGTGACATTCAATTCAACAAACATGTCGTTCATTGTAAAAGTGTAGCTCCTTGTAAATGATTTATTATACCTTTTTATATACGCCCTTCTCAAATTTTTCCTTAGGAAAGAAATATAAGTGTTCAGCTAATATTAGTCACTAGTTATTTATCTTTTGAATTTTGCTTTGCTTTTAGTTAAAACTAAAAGATATAATTAAGTGTTATTCTACTTAGCAAACAAACACACATTTTAAAAACATTAGGATGAACGGCATTTACAATGAACGGCAGTAACGTAAATTGCAATGAGCTTTATGGCAAATTAAAGACAAAGTCAAGCTTAGGAAGAATTATTACAGTGGTAAAATCAAGTAGTAAACTCGTATGATTACAAAAAAAAAAAAATATTATTATTATGTTATAAAAATTATTATGTTATCTTAATATATAAAAATTACGTGTCCCTGTGTTTGTGGCCAATGGACTCCTCAGCTACGGAACCGATTTTAACCAAATTTTGTACCCAGTTTCAGTTTGGTCCAACTTAAATGATAGGATAGTTTTTATCTCAATTGAGGACCGCAATATATTTTTTATTGCAAATTATCTATTTAGCCATCAACTTTTCTATATTCTTGGCTAAGCCTTTTTACTAAGCCTTTTTTGACACCTCCATGGCTGAGCGACATAAAGCACACGTTCTGGCAGCTTCCGGAGCGCAGTAAACAGGTTGTAAGTTAGCGGGGCGTTGAGTGTTATTTGACTTTTTTGTGAAGTAAATTATAAACAAACGCGTTACTTCCCTTGAAATTTATATGTGATAAGCTGTCAGAAACGATTGTCACTTAAGAGCTTTTACGCCTCTGAGGCTGAGAGGTGGAAAGCGCTTGGTGGGATAGCTCCTGGGACTGCATTTAAGTGGCTGCTCTTCTTACTACTGTTATATATTTATATAAAAATTACGTGTCCCTATGTTTGTGGCCAATGGACTCTTCAGCTACTGAACCGATTTTAACCAAATTTTGCACGCAGTTTCAGTTTGGTCCAACTTAAATGATAGGATAGTTTTTATCTCAATTTAGGACCGCAATATATTTTTTATTGCAAATTATCTATTTAGCTACCAGCTTTTCTGTATTCTTGGCTTCTATAAGATAAAATCTGCTGCTGGGTTGTCAGTTGCTTCGGAAGCAAAAAGCAATAGTGGTAACGATCAAGGATGTCGAATCGGTTTCTGGCATATTCGTCCCGATTCTATTAATTTAAATTGTGTGTGTAAGTATTATTAAATCAATATTCGGAAAAGTATTATTTGCTTACTTCTCCTTTATTTAATTCAATTTATTAACGCAGTTTAGATACTTAACATATGCTATTTTGTATGTTTTAAAAATATTTTTCACTCATGTTTAGGTACAAATATTTTTTTAGGAAAATTATTTTAGTGAAAAATATCATACCTTCTTCGAGCTTTGAGTTATAAAATATTCATATTGTTTAGTGATTTTTATGTCAGGTGTATTTAGACAAAGAAAGTCTCACTGCATTATGTGATCTTTTACCTATGTAATATTTAAATGTTTAGTGATTTAGTTCAGAATTGTATTTGCTAAGCGTATCTATATCTGCAGCAATAAATTTGCAAATTATCGTTCAACAATACATTTGGTATTTACCATTAAAAAAACAAATTCTTAGGAGGGAAAATGTACTGTTTTTATGGTGCAAAGATTAAAATTATTTCTATACACACAATTTTTACCGTCACATTGCTTTGTAACATAAATATACACTTACACCTCATAGTTTGCGATTCAAAATTCGACTGTTTAGTAAATATCGTACCTTTTCGGGTTTTTAAGTTATACAATATTCACTTTTTGTGATTTTGTATTTCAATTGTATTGTAAGAAAAAAAGGTTTTACTGTAATTTGTGAACTTTTATCTGTGTAATATTAAAATTTAGAGTGATTTTGCTCAGAATTGTATTTTCTAAACGTACCTCTCTGCATTCATAAGTTTTCAAATTATTACTGTTATAGCTTATTTTTTATTTTTTTCCGTAGTAAGTACAAATGTATACTTGGACTACAAGTTGCACATTTATAACCGTAGGTAGTGCGGTAGTTCGCTCAGTATATAAAATTTTTAACTAAATCCCTCTAATTTTCAATTCTACACAGGTAAAATTCGCAAATAACAGTAAAACTTTTTTTTTAATATCTTTTATTTAGGTGCGAAGATTAAAATTATTTTTATACACACTATTTTTACAGTCACATTACTTTGCAACATAAATATACATATATACCTCATAGTTTGCGATTCAAAACTCGACTGTTTCGTAAATATTGTACCTTTTCGGGTTTTTAAGTTATACAATATTCATTTTTTTGTGATTTTGTATTTCAATTGTATTGTAATAAAAAAGGTTTTACTGTAATTTGTGAACTTTTACCTGTGTAATATTAAAAATTTAGAATGATTATCTCTATAACGGTAATAAAGTTTTTCGTTTCTATTGAAACACTATAGTTTAACCCATACCTTAGCCACAGCAACGCGTGGCCGGATTAGCTAGTAATTTATAATATTGAAAAAACTGTACAGCAAGGGCGTATTTAAGGGGGGGGCGAGGGCTCCCCCCCCCCCCGAAATCGAGAAAGATTTTTTCAAAAGTAGGTGTTCGGTTCGTGTTTGCTCAAAAAAAAAAAAAAAACTTAAGAAAAAAGCCCACTCTCTATTAACATTGTTTTCAAAGGTGTATATAATTGAGTGCTCCAGAGGGTCTTTCCCTCCTATACCCCTCCCCCCCCCCGAAAAAAATTCGTTTTTTTTTTTTTAATAGGTAGTTATTATTATTTGGTTTAAGTTTACTCTGAAATTATTTACATACTTTTAGCTTGAAATACTTAACTAAATAAATAATTATTACTAATAATAATTCGTTAGATGACACCAGGCAGTATATATAGCGACTCTAGTGCAACCCAAGAGGGTCAGGGAGCCCTCGCGATTTACTCGAGAGAAAAAAGAACGTGTCTTGGGAAAATGAAGATATTTCAATTAGAAAACGCACAGAAAAAATCCCAATCATTTTGAATAGAAATCTTTAAATGAAAAATATTCAACACATGTTGATTATTAGTCAGCAAATTACGTTTCTCTCTTTCTTCTCATTCCCCCTGTTTTTCCAGTCAGCCAAGAAATAAGCGTCTTTAAAGTAATGCTACACTCAATAAATTTAAAATAAAGTGCAATCATTCCTCCTCGGCAAGAAATTTAGAATAAAGTGTAAGTATTCCTCCCAGTAAGAAATTTAAAATAAAGTGCAATCATTTTCGGTTTTAGTTTTTTCAGAAATAATTTCCAAGCTTTCAGCTGAACAAAACAAAACAAAAAAAAAAAAAAAAAAATCGAAAAGAGGTAGAAGTTCAAGCCGGCCGAGCTAGAAGGGGCATGTAATTTTCAATTTCTTTACCAGTGGTGAAATTAAAGAATAGAGTGCTTTCTCAGTGGCAGGTTTCAGGTAGGAAGTCGAGGCCCGTATATCCGCCAAGCATGAATTCAAAGAAGGCTCATGACCCCCCTTAAATAGTCCAAAGAGATCTTAAAATTTCGCTTTTACGACGTGTAGTTTAATCGCAGTTTCAAGACTTCAATATCCAAAAATTTTCGGAAGAGAGTTCTTTTCCCGCTTCTTCAATACCTTGATCAAACATTGCCTCAAATGGCATTTTAGAGATTTAAAATTCAAACAGTTAACGGTAGTTGATATCCCAGAGTCTTTAGCTCTAAAATGTGTTTTTTGAAAAGAGAGAGAGCTCCCGAATTACAGTCTCTATGCCCAAAAATTTCCGGAAGAGTCCCTAAACCCTTTTATTATCCTTGTTGTCAGACAAAGCCTAAAAGCAGTTGTTCCTATCAAGAATCATGGCGTAAGCGGCGTTATTGAATTATTTTTGAGGGGCGTTTTTAAAGGTTTTTGTTTTCTTTTTCTTTCACGTGTGGCTCTCGTTTTTAGAGGGATCTTCGTGGAATTCTTGAATGATAAGTTTTTGCTCTTAGGGGTAATGGGCACCTCTGCTAAAAGTAAAATTTTGAACCTTCAGTTTCAAAAAATAGAGCTTAAAATAGCATTCTTGAAGCTTCACTGCCGCAAAATTACGGGCACAGCGCCCGAATCCTACCTCTTCTCTTGATTGTACTAAAGATAACCTAAATAAAAATGTTTTTAAAGCATTAATTTCGAAACATTTTGGGAGAGAGTCCTTGCTAACGTTACTACCAAAGATGGCTTAAGGTTTCAATTTTGAAAATTTTCGGAGGGAGATCCCTAACCACTTTTTGTCTCTTAACGTCTCCAAAGAGAACGCGAAATTGCGCGTCTATATATCGAAAATCTTTCGGGGAGGGTCTTAGAACTTTTACTTCCCAAAGATAACTTAAATGAGACTTCAGTTCAAAAAAAAAAACTCATCTTCTTTTCTTTTACTCTATCATGCTTCAGTGTCAAAATATTTCAGAAGAGATGCCCCGAGTCTTCTCAATTCCTTTAACGTCACTAAAGATAGCCTGAAATTGCGTGTTTAGAATTTAAGTTTCAATAAGTTTCCCAGAGGAGTCCTGATCCTTCAACGTCATCAAAGGTAGCATAAATAATTTCAATTTTGAAAAAAATTTTGAAGGGAATCTAAAATTTCGTAATTTTCTACCTTTTCTAAAAATTACAATTTTTTAATTCAATTTGAAAATGTCTATCTGTCTTACAGTAATAGCAAAAAAAAAAGAGAAAGGTGGGGGGGGGGGGGGCTAAGCTTGATTATATGGGCCCCCTCCGAAATAAAATCCTATATACGCCACTGCTGTATAGTTTTTCTCCCCTTAAAGATATTGAGTATTGATTTTTTATTTGTTTTAGGCTAACATCTTAAAGTTAGGTTAAGTAGTTCAGTTTATTCTATATCTACTCAATCGTAATCAACATTTTTGATAATGACTCATAAAAATATTCTGCACATATTCAAATTTCCCCACTGGTACGTCTAGTGTTTTGAAAAAGTATAGGATACTAAACACTTGCCATCAATGGAAGCGACTATTATATCTGTCATGCCAAGATAGGCCCGTCATTTGGGGTTTGGGGTTTCAGGGCGGGTGGTCAACTGCCTCCTCCCCTTGGTTTTGGGAAAGTAATTCTTTTTTTCAACATATCAGTGGGCTTGGCTTTTGCTGTTTTTTGGAAAATGTACATTATTTTTTTTCTTTTTCCCCAATGGGAAAATTCGAAATACCGAGAATTTGTCAGGAAACAGAGGGTTAATAACAGGGAACTACGAACTTACACAATAGTTAATGTTAAACGTTTTCCCCTTAATATTCATGAAGAAAAATAAGCAATGGTAAAAAAATGTAGTTCTTATTCATATGATAGAAAAAAAGTTGATATTATAGTCAAGGTTTGATTGAAAAGTTTGATATTAAAGTTAAGGTTGTAAAAATTCAACCTTTAAACTTCATTTCTCACCCCGACCCCCTATGAAGCTGTCCCGTATTTACAGTTCTTAAATCTGGCAACCCTGGTGTGAACCCTAAAAACCCACCTCTTAAATACGGTGCTGATCTAAGTGCTTGTTCAAAGTTTTATAATCATCTACTATTTTGCCATATTTCGTTACTATCAAATGACTTTAATTTACAATTAATTTATTCTCTTATAACAGTCAAATATTTCGATGAAATATATTTAATGCGATCCTTGTGCTTGTTTCAAAGAAGTTTTTTTCTTAAAAAGATAAACGATCTTGATTTCCGGATTTTTGATCATCGACTGCACATATTAACACCTAACTACATAATACATCTAATTAAAATATTTTTATTAATTGCAGAAAAGAAAAATTTTCCATATTTTGTTGTGATTTATTTATTTTTATGTCCGCCATTATTGATTGTTTTTTGCGTACCACCAGCTAGCAAGTCGCTTACCACCAATGGTACGCGTCCAACAGGTTGGGGAAACACTGTATTAGGAGATTATCAGCTTCCATTAGTTTAATGTTCGGAGTCTCACATTTATTATTTGTTAATTTGTTTATTTATTTCATTTTATTTTACTTTTAGGGTCGTCAATCAAGTCATGCCCCTGCCTACCTGGGCGCGCATGCGCTCCACCCACGGGCAGCCTACGGAAGTGGATTAAAGCAGAATGCGTCGGGTGATTTTCCCTGCGCTGTAGAGCGGCACTTGAGCCCCGATTTAAGCACATACAAAACAGAATATTGTCGTTCACTTGAACGAAATGAAGACTGCAAATACGGGGCCAAATGCCAATACGCTCACAGCGCGGATGAGCTTAGAGCTAGGGTCAGGCCTAAGTACTACAAGACCCAGCTCTGTTTAAACTATCATCTGACGTCATTCTGCTCATATGGGTACAGATGCCTCTTTATTCATAAAAATGATTAGTAAAGCTATGCTTTATTTTATAAATGTTAGGTGACATTTAAAATTTCACCGCTCTACGATTCTTCCGACTCTTTCTTTAATTAGCTCAACCTGCCAGACGCTACTACAGTCACACACGACAGTTATAGACTGCTAAAGACTTGAGTCCTTAACAAAAAATTTCTAATAAATGAAGGGGAAAGTGGATAAAGGTGATGTGTGACAATTTCGGAAAAACTTACTTTTTACCATGGAGAAAGGTAATAAGAGTTTTTTTTTTTTCAAAGCTTTCGTAGAAATTTAAAAAAATGTCACATAACTTTATTCATTTGCCCCTTCAATTGTGTTTATGAGTTAACACATTTGAACACACACTAATTTGAATTTGTGTAAATCAGCGAAATTCAAATGTCACACATCACCTTTATCCACTTGCCCTTTCAAATGTTGTACAAGTTTAGAACTTTTTTGAAAGCACTACAGGTGCTCAACTGTGAAAAATTAATTTTAAATTCATTTAAAACCGGTTATTTTTGATCAAAATATCTGCACCTCAGAGCCAGACTAACGTAAGTCCATTTTCGATACATTTCAGGAGAGGGTGAAAACGTCTGTGGTACAGATATGTTGTAATTTATTACGTTTGTCTGGCTTTGAAGTACAGATATGTTGCAATTCAATTTTGTGATACACTAAAACAAATTGTAAATATTAATTTTATTAATACTTTGTGCCTTCAACGTTTTTGTACATTTTTTTGCTGAATGTAAATAAAATATTTGAAAATTTCATTCTTGTGAAATCCATAATTGTGTTTGAATATTTCTTTATTTTAAAAAGAATTTTCTCATCAAACTTGATGATTGTGTAGAGAAAAAATCTTTACTGAGTCCTTTACGAAGCACCAAGACGCGAAACGAAAGCAATATAAGTGCCGGCCTCCTAGTCTATAGTCAGAGAACTCTCTCCGCGAAGGGAAGGGCTCAGGTTCGAATCCCGGTCTCGGACAGGGATGTACTTTCACTCTCTTCCTTCCTTGTCTTTTCCAAGGGCGGATCCAGCTTCTGGTTAAGGAAGAGACATTTTTGGAAAAGGGGGGTGGGGGGTCAAAGTGCAATTTTTGTGCGAAAATGGGGGGGGGGGCAATTTTTCCGTAATATAAGTCCCAAAAATTCAATTTTTGCTATTTTGCCGGCCTCCTAGTCTAGTAGTCAGAGAACTCTCACCGGGAAGGCAAGGCCCCAGGTTCGAGTCTCGGTCTCGGACATGGATGTACTTTCACTCTCTCCCGTCTTTGTCTTTTCCAAGGGCGGATCCAGCTTCTGGTTAAGGAAGAGAAATTTTTGGAAAGGGGGGGGGGGTATCAAAGTGCAATTTTTGTTCGAAAATGGGGGAGGGGCAATTTTTTCGTAATGTAAGTCCCAAAACTGCAATTTTTGCTATTTTTGTTTGGTTAAGCCCCCCCCCCCCTCTGGATCCGCGCCTGGTCTTTTCTCTGTTAATCTGCGTGTTGTGAATGGCTGCCTGACTTATAAACGGGTCTTATATGGCACGTGTGTCGAGCTAAATCGGACTTCCACCTTAATGGTGCTCGTAAAAACGGAAGCCGCACCTATTCCGCCTTAACCCTTTATGTCCCGACGGGACTCAGAAGTCTCGTTTATATTAATTTTGTGTTATGAATCCTAAATGGCAGGAATCATGCTGAAGCTTTTGAGTATCACTCCTTGTACTTCGGAAATAGTTTTCTTGGGGGTCCTAAGACGTAGGGGGCCTTAGACTCCCAAAAATTTCAAGATTTTTATGCTCGAAAAAAAAATCTTTTTAATGTATTTGTACCTCAAAAAACCACAAAAATAATAAAAAGTCATTGTTAAATTAATTTGGGAAATGAAGGGTTAAATCGGGGAAATGTATCTACTAGTGCTCGGTTACCTGAGTGGGGGTAGCATAAACAGCAACAACAATTATGATAATAAGTTTTGAAGACTATATAAGGATCCCGCATGTATGTCTTTATTTGCGTGTGGATATTGCGCAAAAGAAGCAAAAGATGAAATTCGAGTGCAATACTGAAATCAGGGTCGGATCCGGACTTTTGTTTAGGGGAGGGTTTTGCTGAACACATATCTTGTGAAATAAAAATAATCAATGAAATGTGATTTTTATCCCCTTATATTCAATTAATTTTTTTGTTAGCTTGCCAGCTTGTTTAGATGAAGGAGAGCTGCTTTAAAAGAATTAAAATGAGTAAATGTAAAAAAAAACGACGTCTTCTATAAAATAAGGGAAAAAAACTTGTGTATACTAAATAACTTCACCCCTGTTAAACATTTGATGCATTTTTTAACAACTTAAAATAATAGATATGAGCATTTGTGCACTCATATACGCGCATTTGGAGTAATGCGTCTTAAATTCATATTTTATGATACTTTTAAAGTGTAATAAATATAGAGTTTGGCACTTTCAAATTTAAAGAATTTTAGTGTTTTTGTTAGCGGTATTCAGAATTCGAGGGGAAACGCCGCATTGTTTTGTTTGTAATGATGCTTACAATTACTACAAGAAAATAAACACTGCAGGTAGAGCACTAGAGTTGTACAATTACTCAATAATAAAAATTTAATTTTTTAAATGAAATTGAAAAACAAATGAAAAAAGAATAAATAAAACAATCATAATATTTTTTTCGACAAAAAAAGTACAATAAGATCATTCTTTGGAATAGTTGAAAATTTTCGAAGGGAGTTTGGACCCTAAAAACCCTCCCTTTAAATACGGCCCTGATTGAAATATGTTTAAATAAGTAACGCTCCAGAAGGAAAATTAGGTCCGAACGTTTTTCCTTGTGCAGCAACACATTTACTTACATCTAAAGGGAAAATGTCATGACTCCATAACGACTTAAATAATCCCTCTAAATATTTCGGTATTTCCTCTCCTTACTTTACTTTTTATAGTTCAAACGGAAGCGAAACAATGCGAAAAAAAACCCAAATGGTAAACAAATGCTACCATTTCAAACTAACTTATTATTGGCATGCAAAGCATTTCCAAGCGAGAAAAGACTAAACAACTTCCCACCCCTGAGCCTGAGGACAACTATAGCAACGAAACCCTTGGATTCAATGGCAATACAAACAGGTTATCAAGACTTGGACGAGTTACGTTGCTGCGTTACGTCACCCGATGATGTCATATCCTTTGTGCAGCTTTTGTTTTAATTTTTAAGAGACGCTTTTTCGACTGAGAGAGATAACACTTTCGTAAAAGATACTTTTTTTTTTTTTCGTTCATCATTGTTTCTGAATTTACCCATATTGTCAGAGCATTTTTTCCCTAATGAAATGTAACGAAATCTGAGATTTTAACTGCAGTATACAGATAGCAACAGTTCCGGTTGACAGTTTTTCCGCCACTGAAACATGGGGAAGAAATTTTTATCACTTGATAATCGTAACTGGATTCTTTCCAAGTTTTGGAGCATTGGTAGAATAAATAATCATTTTCAGAGTCGGGTGTTTTATAACGTTTGCGCGCGAATGACTCACTAGTGAATGATTTACTGATGCGAAAAGTTTATTGGAACAGTTCTTGGTTCTTTAAAAGAGAAAGAAAAAAATAGTATGACTGAGATGCTGTTGATTCTGGTAGTAGAAACAGCGCGGCGGTGTGACGACTGTCACATATTTTTGAACAGGTCTACAAACGGTTTTTTTTTTTTTCAATTATTTTTTTTTTTTTTTTTTTTTGAACTATGAAAACTTGCTATTTGTTTTCTCTTTGAAGCTCAGACGTCGTGTAGTCAATTTTTCAGATTGGACTCGAAGTCTACAACAGGGTGCTCCCTCTGCGCCACCTTCCGGTACGACCTAGAGCCCCTATAACAGGGGCCTTATAGTACGACCAAGGTCCCTGCTCCTTCGCCACCATGCAGGACAGGGTGGCACCCAGTAGCGTTAGGTGAGCTCCCCCCCCCCCTCCCCAGAAGAGAATTCTGTTAAACTGCAAAAAATATATCTTCGGTGTAACTCATAGTGCAGTTTTTCTGAATCGTGCGCCCTCAAATCTCGTGCATTTAGACAGAAAAATATATATGCAATAGGATGGCATATAATAAGGAAAAGGGAGATGGTAAGGTGAAGTGGGAGAAAGGAGGGGAAAGGGTCAAATATTTTGAGGAAAAAGAAAGATGTGACATTAATAGCCCTTTTTTTTTTTGTTTTTTCCTCATTTTTTTTACAAACCCTCCAGCTAAATGCTAATCATATCATATATTAAGTTATAGCTTACGCAGTAATGTTTTATCGCTTTCGTTCATCGGATAAGTAATACTTCAATGGTTAAATTATTGGAATTATTTTTGTTGGTTAAACCGAGATAGTAATAATTACACAGTTATACTAATGTAAGCATTAACATGTATACTAATGAGCTTCAAAATATTTCCTACAGAAAATCCCCCCCCCCCTCTCAATGTAAAAAGTGTTTCTCTTATCTTCATCTTAGTTTGCACTCTTCAATATTTATTATTTCTTGATATGATCTCCCGTAGGACAGCAAATGAGGGATCTCCCCCCCCCCCTCCTCCTCTGGGCATTGGGGCTGCATTTTTTAAAATTCAATTTTGACCGTAAACCAAAAGATTTTAACATAAGCCATGAATGAATGACTGTTATTATTCTTTTCTCAGTTTAAAACTTAACTACTTAATCTGCACTAAATTTGCTTTAAGAATTATGACGTTGCATATTCGACATTAAATTTCCATCAGTCTGAGTAAAACAAAAATATGAATCCTCTCAAAATAACCACGTACGTCTTGGTTCCAAAACTGAAAATCTTCAAGGATCTGATTTTCTCTTTCTCTTCTTGGAAGACACTGGAAAAAAAAAAAATCCTTCACTCGCCCTCCCCCCTTCCCTCCCTACAAAATTACACATATGGGCTGGATCGCTGGATGGCCATGTCTCCTGTCTCCCGGTACTCCGCGAAACCGGTTTTCACTGCAATGTAACCCGTGCTGTTGAGAAAAAAACCGCGAAGTAATCTATCATAAAATGCAACCGGAAGCTGCTTAATAAATTCACTCCTTTATCTAATTGGTTTTCTCTTTCAAATAACCATCCGAAGGAAACACTTCAGACAAATTCTTCCAAGTCGAGAAAAAGAAATAAAACTGCCATTGCTGCCAATCATTCATCCTGAGGTGATCGCTTCTTTACAGTTATTTATTCCTGAGTAAAATCATAATAACGCCAGTGAAAGCTTCGTTCCCGACTGCTAGCTGCTTGCTTGAATAGCTGTATGAGATAACTGTGAGGGTGAAAAGCGTCTTTTTTCCCCCCTCTCCCTCGCGATAACAACAGAGGGGAGCGGGGGGGGGGTGAAATCCGTCATTGTTCCTGCCCTTGGCATGGTTGGTATGCTTGATGCTGTGTGTGTATCGCAGGCTCTAGCAACGGGTCGCATGGATGACTATTATTAACGCCATCTGATGGGCAAAGATGAGGCACTTTTTATTTCCGCTTTCGAGTCGAGTTCTTTTGTCTGGAGATCTACTAGGAAATTGTAGTTAAGTAGATTTTTTTTTTTTTAGTGGTTATGCGAAAGTAGTCTTTTGATTTCATTGGTTGTTTCCCACATTTGGGCGGATGCTTATGCGGCAATGCATTTAGAGGGGTCCCTTTGCCTATTTCTCTTAAAATAAGTGTTTGAGAAACAGGTATTCAAGATTGGATAACCCATTGGCCGTCCTAAGCTTTGGCCTATGGATGTAAGCAGAAAAGGGCTCTTCTCAAGGAGAAAAAAAAAAGACACGTCGTTGAAGGGAGAAAAAAAAAGGAAACAGGAATATGGCGGGCGAGTTACAAGGAAAAGCAGAGTTCAATGCAAAGGATTCGCAACCCGCCCGTTGAGCAGGAAAAAACATAAAGTGGAGAAGAGGGGGCATACTGTTGAGCTGAAGTCGAGATACCTTTCAATAAATTTGATTTGAACAATGAATTCTTGAAAATATAACTTTGCCGATGTGAGAAAATGAGTTAATGAGTGAGTAAATAAGTAAATAATTAAGTAAAAGCATGTAAATTAATTAATAAATGAAGAAATACGTAAATAAGTAAACGAAATGAACTATTTCACTTTGCCCCATCCACTTTGCCCCGAGTGCATTTGACAAATTACATTGAACATTTAAAATAAAAAATGCCTAATATAAACAAAATAAGGACTGCACTGGACATCAGTAGATCTCAACTGATAGTTTAAGTGATAATTATAAAAATTTTATCATTTAATAATAACAAGAAATGTTTTTGACAAACCACGAATATTACAGTAAAGGTATCAAATTTTGAAAATGACTTGTATAATTTTTTTCGCTGATCTTTGGAGCTACTTATTTTTTGACTGGATTCAACTATATGACTAGGAACTTAGCTAAAGTATTACTGGATAGGCGACGCTACAAACTGTGAAAATATTTTACTATTTCACTGTGTCCCACACTCCCCTACAATTGGTTTTATTGAAGTTTTTTGAAATTATGGGGAAAGGTAGGGTTGAACCCAATCTAGAATTGTTGGTAAAGAGAAAATTCTCAATTGCAGAATGAAGTTCCAATTTTTCCAAATGATAAAATACGAGCAAGCACAGATATCATATACATATCTAATGAGACGGCACGTTGGGAAGCATTTAAAACATTTAAAAAAAGAAAAACAAAAAAGTTGCGATATTTTCTCTCAATTCAATCAATCAATCAAAATTTTCCGAATTATGAAATTTTTGAAAGTCACAGTGGCCTCCTATCCCCTCCCATCGGCACGCCAGTGGGGCGGGGAGGATGCAACTTCATAATTTCGCCAGAGGCGTTGGCCTCATTTATGAATATAATTTCGCTACTGTTTGTTTCGCATTTCATAATTTCATAATTTATATTTATTATGATTGCCAATCAAAAGAGCGCCCTAAGCGCATCCTTTATCTTTAATCTCCTGTAACAAACAAAAGAGTTTTTTTTTTAATAACAGTTTAAAAACTTTCATTCATAACATAAATGTATGCAGTACAAAAAAAAAAGAAAAGAAATTTGAAATTATTTAGTTAGCTAGATTTTTTCATTTTAATCGTTTTTTTTTTTTTTTGAGTAGGGGGGGGGGAGCATGAACCCATTACTTTGCCTCTGCTCCTAAAATCCGCTACTGTTGGTATCATATACCTCCCCACGCATAGAAGTAAAAAACAAAGTGGATTGCGCTTGATGTGTCGGGGAGAGAAGGGGAGAGCAAAGGTTTGAAAAAAGCTTGATAAAGAAATAAATGTGTGGTTGTTAAAATTAAAATCTAATGAGCCATATAGGATCATTGACCGTAACTATAAACAGAAACTATCACGCTTCATTAAATTGGCTAACTATACCGTAAAGAAACGTTAGTTTCCTGCTATTTCTATAATCTTGACTATAAGAAAGAAAATGTAAGGAAATATGCGGAAATACAATTAATTAAAAATAATAAATTGAAAACAGTACTGCAATTTTGAAACAATATCATGAAGCGTATAACAAACACTATTTTCAAATATTTTCTGTACTTTTTAACGTCAACTGAAACAAAAAAGAATATTTGGAATGAAACAATTTTTAGACTGCATTTAAGGTGCCAGGAGCAAAAATATTCTCTTTTTGGAACAATTGAGGCTGAAATGACTTGAAAATTTTAAATACCGAAAGTACACTATACTACGCTGCAACCTTTCTTGACAACAACATCGAGACGTCAGCGTGACGTTTGCATGACGTTAGCCTATGAAAAACGAGCTAGATAAAACGTCATAGCCTACTTGGCGAATTAGAGGAGATCGCTGACTGCTTGTGAGATCTTATTGGCTCCGCCCGTAGTGACGTTCAGTGTCAAGTTAAGTTGCATTTAGGTATAACATCGTTGAGTAAGCTTGAATTTTTGCTTCTAGTATTACATTTAGGACTTTGGCATCTATTTTCATTTATATTTTAACAAAAAAAAAAAAAAAAAAAACACTAGTGAACCAGCGGGAATAGTAAATTTCAGTTAATACTTTACTTGGCGCAAAAGTGGGGAATCTAAATAAGAGTGTAATCATTCTACCAGTTTACAAGTTCGGTCTTAAAAATAAAATCGTGTTTCGTTTGATGAATTATTAAATTTATCTAGCTAGTTATTCCTCTATTTATTTATTTATTTATTTATTTATTTACCTATTTTTTATCTATGTATTTATTCATTTGTGGTAAATTGGAAATATTTTTAGTTTCTTGTGAAAATAATAAAAACTCTTTTACCATCAGCATTTTTTATTTTTCTTTTGTTTTGACATACATGTATCTTTTTTTATTAATTGCATTCATTAATTGGGTTATTCACAAATTTCTAAATGAACCTTAGAAGTGCTGGCTATAGTATTGCTCTACTGAATTTAACAATTCCGTACTCGACTCAACATAGGGAAGTTTTCGAATTTTTTATTTTGTTTTTATATGACAAAACAACATACAGAAACATCATCGGTGAAAAAAGTTTTGAAATAAGACAAGAAGTTCTTTTTTTAAATAATTTTCAAAGTTTATGCACCGGCCACCTTATCTTGTAGGAATATTTAATAAGTTGAAGCTTCCGTATTGGTTAAAATTTTGACGTGTTGAAACACCGCAGTACACAATTGCAGCTACCTTCTCAGATGGCGCGCTGTAAAAATATTCGTGCAAAACACGTTCAGTTATATAATGTAGTTGGTTTTGTGTTCACGGAAAGACCTCTGAAAATGGAATATATATCCTTGAATAGGAAGGATATCATCTGATAACTTCATGACGTAGAGTCGACTCCAATGTTCAAATAAATATCATCTTATAAATAAAAATAAAAGCCGAGTAATTTGGGGCTGTACACAAATGATGTCACACGCTTTTGCAAGATGTTGACCCCCCACACTTCGTCTTCCCCCTTGTCACGTGTCACACTATTTTTGTAGCACATTCTTATAAAAATGCGTGATGTCACACTTCTTGCTACCCCTCCCTCCTCCTTCCTATAACTGTCACAATTCCCCCCCCCCGCCCCTCAAAACGCGACATCATTTATGGACAGCCCCTTTAGACTTCTACCTTTCCAACTTTAAAATCAAAAGTTCGACATATTACACAAAAAACAAATAACTCAATTATCAAAACAATTTTAAAATCATTTCATTCCGATTCCTTGACAAAAACCGATTCATTGTCAATGATTTCATTCTCAAAAAAACATATTTAGGATGATATTTAATGCAAGTGAAAATTATTGTTTATGGTGCCCAGTTTGGTTCCATTTTCTTCACTTCCTGCGTAAACGGAAATGATTTACTGCTTTCTTTTATCTTTCCAAGTGCAGAAGTCCGATTAAGATATTGAAAGAAGATAGGGAGAGTTTCAATATCTTATCTGTCGTAGCTATTACAGAAGTGTACGAAAATGACTCCTGATACATATTTTTGCGATTAATGTTAGACAACAACGTATTTTAGGAGTTTTCTGAACGAGAGATTTTAATACTGATGCTTTCTTGTTGTTCATTTTTCGTTTCCTTTAAACTGCTCATGCATTTTGTTTTTCCGAGTCGTGTAAAGAGAAGGTTTTCAATTTTGTTGCGGAATGAATTCTTTATAATAAATTTATCAACGAAAGTATAAGTAACAAGAATAGGTAAAAACAGTTTGAAAGATCTCCTCTCTATCTCTTTTAATTTAAACTAAGCGATAAAATAAAGCATTTTAAAAGAAATATGTTTACGTTCATAAATCAGACAGCTTTTGTGCAAAATACAAAATTTATTTTTAAACATATAGTGAGGGTTGCCCATCCCCCCAAGCTCAATGGCGCAAATCCCCCCCCCCCACCTCCAAAAAAAATTTTTTTTTCACAACCCTCTTGTGCTTTTTATTTTTATTTTTCCCCTCTTTTTTATTATTTTTATTTTTTTTAATATTATTTATTTTTTTTTAATTATTACTTTTTATATATTATTAATTTTTTAAAAGTTGAATTATGCGCAGATTAGAATTGCTTTTTTCCCTTCCAGAGCATACACACACGCACATAAAATAATTAATTAATAAAAAGATAATAAAGAAATAAAAGAAGTAATTTAAATTAAAAATATAAATTAATGAGTAATTTTTATTAAAAAATCCGTAAATAATTTAAATTAAAAAAAATTAATAAATAATTTAAATAAATAAATAAATTATTTTTTTTATATTATGTGCCATAATCCCCCCCCCTGCATATAGTCATTCATTCTTACCCGCCCCAGTGTCCGTTAAAACGCGCCAATGCTTAAACACCAACGCAGTACACTGGTAGGATTTTTTTCGGAGGCAGGGGTATGCAAACAAAAATAAGTGTCTAGTATAACGTCCAGTAAATTTTTACTATTTTCTATCGATTATTACGATTATTAGTCGGGAATGTGGGGCAAAATAAAATAGTTAAGATAACGTAGCTATTTAAAAATGAACAAATTGGACCGGGTTTATATGTCAAATCTGCCCTTGATCCCGATTTTGCTCCAACTTGGGGGATCATTTTGGTGTCGAATAAGAAAAATTTAGCCAAATGTTTAGCTCTATATCTCAAACGACTTTCGGGTTTTTTCAAAAAACCCGTTTCTACGTTTTTATTTTTTTCCCATAGAAAAATTCAAAATTAATGAACGGTGATTTTTTTCCATATTCTTAGGAATAAAATACATGAAAAAATATTATGGTCATATTGTTTGAACGAAAAGCCGATTTTTGGTGCCAAAAATAAAGTTAAAATATTTTTTTTTTAATTATTTTCTGAAAAGTGTCAATCACTAAATTTTGTCAGAAAATGTCTTTTATGCTCCTTTATACTCAGGAATTTTGTTGCTTTTTTTGAAATGGTGGAACAATATGAAAAAATTAAAACTACTTTTTTTTTCATCATTTTGCGCTTAAACAAAATTACACGCTAAACAACTTAAACTAAGTCAGTAAAAAATCGTCTGCTGAGTTTTTTTTTTTTTTTTTTTGTATTTTCAAAATAAATAGTTAAAAAAACTGTTTATGAACCCCATACTGAACCCCATAATTTCATGTTGAAAAAAAAATATTTTTATTGGTAAAAAATTGAGTAAAATTAATTTTCTAAACAATGCATTCTTACCACAGGAAAAACCTGAAGAAAACCATATAAAGAAAATCATAAGTTATTAGGAACATAAAAAATGTTTTTTTTTTTTGCTTGTGAATAATTTTTCCATCCAATAAAGGATAAAAGTTTAGGTAATTAAAGTAGTTTTATTATTAATTTAGCCACCATAGTATAACATTTTTGTAAATAATTGACTTTTTTGATGCCGAATATATGTTCCATCACAGATAAATATTGACTGGTCAACTTTTACTTGATATGATTCTAGCAGTATTTGAGGTATTGGTGAATAATGTCTTCCTACTGATGACATCAATTCCAAAATATCGAGGCAAAACATCTTTTTCAAACGAGGATATCACTTCTTTACAGTAGTCCGATACTATTTGTTCTCGAGCTAAACCAAAAACTGAGGATACTGTTGCGTTCGAATTTCCGGATCTTAATTTGAATAAAAAAAACAACAAGAGCTTGAGTTACATTACGATTTATAGAGTTTTTCATCGACGTTAACATTTGACGGAGTTTTAACAGTTTTTCCCACGGAAGGCCTGTAAATACCTCCAGCTGTTTTTCTGAAAACGAAAGATCGCTAATTTTATCAATTATGAACGAATCACTATCTATAGTTAATTGACCAAATAATTTTTCCAAATCACGAACTTCAAATATACTGGTATTCGAATATATTCAAAAATTATTGATGTCTTCATCAGAGAATCGCCGTTTTATGATATGACCTTTGCAGCATCGATTTCCTTCTGGAATAAAGCTTCGTCGTTTTGAAAATACTTGTTTGCGAGCTTCAAATGGAACTGTTGTAATATTTGATGATGATCCACAAATGCAACAATATCCATGAGTGGAAATGATTCGAGGAAATCCCAATTCCACAAATTCGTCCACTTTTTCTTCAAATACGTATATGACGGATCTGCAGTAGACGATACAGTTGAGACAGTAGAAGACTGCGAAAAAGTTGGCTGATCTTCGGTACTCACTTGTTCCTCAGATAAATCATCAGTATTTCTTTTTTTACTTGGTCTGGTTGTAAGTGGTCGACATTTGCAACAAAAAATATCATTTACTAGGACTTTTTTTCCAATTTTTTCTGTTGCAATATTAGCCTCATCAATTATCGAAATAACTTTTTTATAGCCTAATATTTTGCGCAAATGAATATCACAATTAATGTATCTTTCGCTAGAATCCATTCCGGAATCAAAAGAAGTACAAGTTATGAGTTCATAAATCTATGAAAGAATACGATTATTTCACTTACTTCAGTGGGATAGATTAGACGTAATGCTATGTAACAATGAAGCAAAGATGAAGTAACAACAGTTTTTGTACAATGTTAGTAAATTCTAAAACGCAAAAATATTCTCAAGACAGACGATATTTTACTCTACAGTCGATAAATTACGAAAAAAAGAAAACGGTTTAGTTTAAAAATAGAAACAATTTTTACTCAGCAGACGATTTTTATTGACGCAGTTCAAGCTGGCTCAAGTTGTTTAGCGTAGATTTTGTTTAAGTGCAAAATTATGAAAAAAAAGTAGGTTTTAATTTTTTTCATATTGTTCCACCATTTCAAAAAATTCAGCAAAATTCCTGAGTATAAAAGACACTTTCTGACAAAATTTGGTGATTGACACTTTTCAGAAAATAATTAAAAAAAAATATTTTAACTTTATTTTTGGCGCCAAAAATCGGCTTTTCGTTCAAACAATATGACCATAATATTTTTTCATGTATTTTATTCCTAAGAATATGGAAAAAAATCACCGTTCATTAATTTTGAATTTTTCTATGGGAAAAAAAATAAAAACGTAGAAACGGGTTTTTTGAAAAAACCCGAAAGTCGTTTGAGATAGAGAGCTAAACATTTGGCTAAATTTCTCTTATTCGACACCAAAATGTTCCCCCAAGTTGGAGCAAAATCGAGATCAAGGGCAGATTTGACATATAAACCCGGCTATACCCTTTGTTTTCAAAATTCTTGTGCATAAAGAAGGAATAATACATTTTGTTGCACAACTTGCGTTGAAATATTATTTTTTATTTTTGGCAGTCGTTCCACACCTTCAAAAAAAGGTGGAAAATTTTCCCCTCAAAGAAATGGGCGGGGGGGGGGGGGAGCAAAGTGAAAAATACAAAATCTTTGTAATGCAACATTTTCTATTTTATGATTTACAGTAATTTTTTATCGAATGAATGCGTAAATAAACGAATAAATAAATAAAAAAATAAAGACATTAATTAATATATGAGAAAAAGAAATGAGTGAAAAAAAAGGGAATGAATAATAAAATAAGGGAATTAGTAAGTAAAAGTATATGAGGGGGGGGGGGATAAATTAAAAGATGAAGAAATGCGTACGTGATTTGGTAAATGAATGCATAAGTAAACAAAATTCACTATTTCACTTTGCCCCATCCACTTTCCCCGCGTGCACTTGACAAATTACAATTAACATTTAAAATCAAAACATGTATAATATAAACTAAATAAAGACTGCGCTGGACATCGGAAGATCTCAATTAATACTTAAAACTATGATTACAAAAGAAAATCATATTTTTTTAATGACAAGAAATATTTTTGAAGAACCACGAATATTACAACAAATGTATCAAATTTTGAGCAGGATATGTATAATTTTATTCGTTGACCTTTTAGAACTACCGTAAAATGGAGTGTATAGGAACAGTCAATCGGTTTTGAAACAGTGTTATTTTATTCTCTTTCTTATCTTTTTCTCTCAAATTTCTATACTCTACAGGTACCGTAAAATGGGGTGTATAGGAACAGCGGGGTCAATCGGAACATAACTTCCCGAGCGTACAAAGAAATTCTTCATAAATATACTACTGGGTATTTTTCGCCATATTTTTTTTTTTTTTTTTTTTTAGAAAGGTAAGATCATAGGAAGTAGGAAAAAATTACTTTTGTCAGTCTGGCAACGCTACTGGCTTATGAGGCGGGCTGCACGTGGAATGCTAGAAAACATCACGTTTTCATGGACTGCAAAACTTGATATGTAAGAACAAACCTTCTTATGTTTGAAATCTAAGAGTGGTGCGTTTCAATTATGCATGTATTTGAACAACAGAATACCACATTAGAATTTACAGTTTTTAAAAATTGTGTCATAAAAATGAAGAATTCTGAAAAATGCCATAGGAAAAAAATTTGCGGGGTGTTGCTAGTTTTAAGGACAAGCACATATTTGTGGACGATATGAGTGACTTCAACTTATGTTACAGCTTTGTGTTTCAATTCAAAAGCATTTCTTAAAATTAATTTTAATTGTTCATAAGTTCAAAATTATTTTAAATTTTAAAAAATCATAAACGTTTACTGGTACAGAAAATAAATTTTTATTTGACAATAACTATCTGTTCTTATTCTTCCCCATCAATATTACTCATGTTTGTGAGACCTATTACAAGTTTAATTGAAAAAAAAAATAACATGTGTTCCGACTGACCCCTATCAGCGGGGGGATTCGGAACCCCCTTAAATTCTTATATATATAAATAACAACTGTTCGAAATGTTTTCTCTTTGCTTGGAATATCAAAAGCAAAGCAAGACCGAAGTTTTTACCCAAAAAATCAAATTAAAAAAAAAATTTTTTTTAGCTAGTTTTTTTTTACAATTGAAGCTGAAAAGTGTTCCGATTAACCCCAACGGTATCTATTTTTGACAAGAATCAACTATGTGTCTAAGAACTTAGATAAAATATTACTAGATAGGTGGCGCAGCAAACTGTTAAAATATTTCACCATTTCACTTTGCCCCTCTATTTCACTTTGCCCCACATTCCCTTACTACAAACTGTAAGTATAAGACAGAATCATGTAAAATCTCTCTTTTTTTTTTTAATTTGAACTTAATTTTAATATTTGTTACGTTTCTCATTTTATGATTTGCATTAATTTAGGTGACTGCTACCACTTTTCTCAATTACAAGTTTTAAAATATTATTTTAAGAAGGGCATTGCACCCTCCTGGAGTGGGGTGAATCGTCTGGGTAATATGCCTCGAAGTAGCAAGCTCGTTTTTTGATAATAAGTTTTTTATTTTGCATTTATTAGAGCTGGATCGATTTGACACAGCATCTAGACCTTCGTTAAAAAAATATCACTCATTATTTTCCATTTTTCACAAACATAACATTTTTTATAGGTGTTTCAGCTTAGGTAGGGCTTGGTACTCCGACTTAGTATTTTACATGATGTTCATATACCCCCTCCCGTAAAATGCATAATCTATATCCCCGAGAGGGGGGGCAGCAGGGGCAAAATCCGCGGGGCCCGGCCCAAGAGGGGCCCGGGATGCGAGTTTAAAAAAAAAAGGCAGTTTTTTTGGTGAACTGAACTTAATTTTTGTGTAGGCAAAGCAAAAACATCTCGCATCTACATGTGTCCACAGCAACGCAACGAGTGCTTGTAGCCCAATGCCTTAGGGGGCTATCATCTGTAGTACTACTTACCAGGCATTTCTTACGTGTACAATGGAAAGTTTTAATGAACTTTCAAAGTGAGGAATAACGCTTTTAATAATCAAGAAATGTAATTTTTTTCAAAGGATTTTAAAACACATACATGTGTAATTTATGTAAATATGTATTATTAATTTTGTGAAGTAGTGATAGAATAAAAAAGTTAGTAGTAAATTGAAGTAGGAATATTATTTGTAAATTTGTGTTATATATTTCTGATTTATTTCACACGCATTTATATCACAGCATACTTAAGTACAGCACACGAACAGATTATAAAAATATAAAAAACACAAAAATATAAAATTGGAAGAAAAATTAGCAAATACGAAATACTGTGATTTTTCTTCTCTGCACCGAACGTAAGTTGTATTAGTATTGAAGATTTTTTTTTTGGAAGGGGGGGTGCATGTCAGTATTTTGCCTCGGGGCCCCGGTAAACCTCTCGGCGGCCCTGGTAGGGGGTTAGACTCATACGTAGAATCTTGCAGTAAAATATCTTGCAGTAAAACATAGAATCTTACAGTTCTTTGATAACTGTATCTTTGAAAAAAAAAAGGAAAAATATATTACAGCAAAATTTGGATTTTGGGCCTTGTATCTTTCGACGGTATCTTCGAAATATGTTTCAAGCATGGAACTTGGTGAAGTATAGCTAACTTCTCAATAAATAAGATTTAAAATGTTAAGGGAATGGTACTTAGTAAGGAATCTCTTACTTCTCAATAAATACAATTGGAGAAAGTAATTAAAAAATGGATCTTAATAGTTCACACCATTTTATTCCAAAAGCAAATACATTACATCAGATGTCGTTTCTAAGCCCTACATCACAGCCATTTTTAAGTCAATTGCCGCTTCTACATTGACCAAAATTAATTCCAACTGTTCTTAGAGGGAAAAAAAGAAAAGAAAAGAAAAAACTTATACTCAACTCTTATCTTGTGGCAATGCAAATTTATTTCAAGAGCAAAACACCTACAGAACAGCGTCCTTGACGATTTAATGCGAAAAAAATAATAGTCAATCGAGTCAGAGTCACTTACCTATCAAGGACAAGTTTCTTTGTTGCGATATTTTAGTTTCAAGAGCAAGTTTTTTATTCGGAAAGCGAAATTATAACAAGCAAAAGATAATTCATATGAGTTTAATGCTAGTGAAAATGCAGCAAATAAGCCTTTTGTATGCAAAATAATGATCTCTATTGTATTTCATGTTTAAACATAAATATTCTCTGCGTATCGAGATAGTTCCCTTAATATTTAAAGATTTCTTCTACATAAGAAGTAAAACAGTTCAAAGTAACATAATTTGCTTTTGTAAGAAGTTATTATTTTCTTTTTCAAAGCAATGAACAAGTTTGACTTTTATGGAAGACTTTATTTGAAATTTTTGAGAACTTACCAGGAGACCATTCTCTTCGAGGAAGTTGGACAAATAATGGGACTCATTTATAACGAGCCCTGATTTAACGAAAACCCGGATTTAACGAGGAAATCAGGAAACACAGTCAATTATGCTTGGTGGAATAAACAATTTTGAATGAAAAGTTGTTCCAAAGAGCAGAATATTCTCTTATCTGGGACCAAAATGACAAATTACAACGGTTTGGGCGCAATGAAAAAAAGAAAAAAAGCATTAAGTGGGATATTCTTTCCGTTCGATATTCCAATAAGCGGGTTCGACTGCATTTGATTGGTGGAATGCTAAGTCTATGGGAGTATAAAACGCTTTCAAAGAGCAAACCCAGCTCAAAGAGAGCAGTATTTTTGTGTTTTATAAATTTTTATGGACTTCCAGCTGCCTTTCTTGGAAAAACTAGACACTGAAATCTTTCTTTTTCTTTTCTTTTTAATTTTATGACGTGGGGAATATTATGAAAATGATACATTTGTTGGCGCCAATATTATCATTTCCGAGTTTTTTCGGGGATGTGTGTTTGTGTGTGGGGGGGGGGCAGAAAGAAAGCAACAACGATAACGAAAAACATGAAGCATTTGAAGCTGAACTACTCTCATCATACTGGATAGCTTTTGAAGCACAGAAAAATTTCAAACCTTTTTTGAAGTGAGGAGTACAAATGACGATATTTTTCAAGCCATGAGTATTCCTCAAAAAACAATGACGAAAGAAAGATACACCAAGACAGTTCAAAGCAGTAAAAAAATTAAGGCACGTGTGAATTTAATGATTTTTTTCCTTCATAAAGCCATTTTTTTGCCAGCATTCGTTTTAAACTAGCGAATGTCGCTATCTCTTCGTGCTCGTTATAAGCGAGCTAAGCCAACTAAGCTAATAACATTTAACTAATACCGAGCCGGTGTATTTTACGTAAAAAATTATGCCCTCAGTTTGTTCCTACTCTGCCTATAATATAGCTTATTTTTCTTCTTGGACTTAATAGACGCGTAGCTTGTGTTCGTTCGTTGTTCTATGCCCTTTGTTTCCGGTTCTGTAACAGACCGGGGAAAGTGATTACTTAAAGGATGGGGAATAATAATGAGCGCTTCAACTTTCCTCTCCCCATCCAATCCAAATCATCTAATCGAAATCATGTTGATTACTCATCTCTATCTCAGTTCTGCAAAAACAAAACTCTTAAGGTCTTTTCATGGTTTTTTTTTTTTTTTTTCTTTTTTTCGCTTAAGAGAGAGATTTTCGGTCAATGCACATATTTTTCAATTTTTACCATAAATTAAACTCTTCCAAAATTGGACAGGAATTTTTACGCCACATATTTTGTCATCTATTTTTACATATTTTTTCTTTTGCCGATCATTTTGACCTTCTCCAATCAAGTAGTAGAATTGGCAATTCGTCTCAGTTCTGCAAAAACAGAACTATTAAGGCGGTTTCATGTTTTTTTTTTCTTTTTTCTCTTTTGAGAGAGAGATTTTTGGTCAATACACATATTTTTTAATTTTTACCACAAATTAAACTCTTTCGAAATTGAACAGAATTTTTTTCGCCATATATTTGGCCGTCTTTACATATTTTTTATTTTTCTTATCATATTGACCTTCTCTAACAAAGTAGTAGAATTGGCAATTTGAACTTTCGTAGGGTCAAATAAAAGTTGCAAGCAAATATCGAACAGCTCATTACAATATTCAAAAACTGCAGTATCACCCTTCTTTGGGCTCGTTAACAAGGCCGCTGAGAGCCAAGGCGGGCATCTAGTCAGTTTGGTCTTTGGGCCCCCATCTCCCCGGTTTCCGACTATACTGACATGTCCTCTCGCCAGCCCTACTCGTTAGGTCGTTAGTATGAAATAGCTATTTCAGAACTGAAAGGAAATAATCTCATATAGAAGCTGAGTATCTTCCCTCTGGTATTGAAAAATACTAAGCACACCACTGAGAGGTACAAATATGGTATGACTACCACATACTATCTCGTAAAACGGGAGTGGCATAATAACTTGTAGCATTAAAAATGAGTTATTGTCGATTTTGGAGATTAATTCCTTGTTGCTATGAAAACATGATTTCCATCAAACAAGTTCCTTGTTTCGAAGTTGGTGGCGTTCTTTTGCGAAGTCTAATCAATGAAGACATTTAAGATAGAAAGTTGTTGATTCAAACTTATTTTATTCAAAACAAAAATAAATCACTTTTCTCACTTTTAATCTTTAGAATGAAATGTTATAGTTGCTATGCTTTGACGAATTTAACTGATTTCTGAAACTAATGCGAATATTTTAGCCAAAATGAAAAATATAATTAATTTCGACCTCACGAGTATACAAAAGAAAAAGTTCATAACTTTAATTCAAAAGCTCATCTTTTATGTCCCGTGTAAGTAAAGCATGACTTAAAATTTAAATTATAATAATTAAATGCTATTAAACACTAATGCATTTTTAAATTTCTCTAAAACAAAAAAGCTAGCTTTTGAAACACTAAAGCTGTGTGTGACTGTATTGTAATTTTTTGCAATAAGAAAAGCTATTAAGTCAAAACTTGTTTAAAAAGAGTTCATAACAAAAAAAAGAGGTTATGAGTAAAAGTAGTTAAAGAATTTAGACCTCATGATAGCTTTTCTTGAGATAGTTACTCTCTTTCAACCTTGACCTTAAACAGCTGATATTAGTAATGACCTCTTTTGAATATTACAAGGGTGTTTCCTGTTTCCTCTATGACGTCACTACGCATAATGACTTACTTTTCAAATCGCCTACATGGTTTAACTAGGCCTAAGAAGGAGTTTCTAAAGACAACTTTTCCCTTCGATTGTCCTTTTTTGGACATTAGATACATTTAAGTAGTATTGGACATACGTTTGGAATGCAACTGAACTTTATGTTCTGACTACAGCACGTTTTAAAAATTGCATTCAAAACTAAAAT